>CM044001.1:4280685-4465685 GCA_024085815.1 Flaveria linearis
GAGGGAGTATGAAGGAAGAGCTCGAGCCAAATCTCTTAGCCCAATTAGAAACAGAGCCAATGGGTTAATGTATTTTCGCAAACCGAATCTGGATTCCTAAACGCATAACCTTCGGGCTTCTATCATGAACGAAGCACATCGGACCGTTATTCTATTCACCCGGGCTCCGATAAGATGTACATGGACTTACGGAGTCAATATTGTGCCCGGATGAAACGAGACATAGCACCTATGTTGGCTAAGTGCCTTACATGCACGAAGGTTAAACGGAGCATCAACGTCCAAGTGGGTTACTGAACAACCCGAAATTCCCATGTGGAAGTGGGAACATATATCCATGGACTTCATAACCAAGTTACCTCGGACATCTCGCGGGCACGATTAGCATATGGGTAATTGTCGACCGAATTGACTAAGTCGGCACATTTCATACCCATAACGCGACAATATAAGACATCAAGATTAGCCCGGATTTACATCGACGAGATCGTAAGCCGTCATGGTGTGCCTCTTCACATTATATCCGACCGAGACGACTCGATTCACTTCTCACTTTGGTCTACTATGCAAACTTCTGGTACCCAATTGGATTTAAGCACGGCTTACCATCCCCAAACCGATGGCCAAACCGAGCGGACGATCCAACCCTGGAAGACCTGTTACGTCTTGTGTCCTTGATTTTGGGGGCGACTGGGATACGCACCTACCGCTCGCAGAATTCTCCTACAACAACAGCTACCACTCAAGCATCCAAATGGCAACGTTCGAAGCACTTTAACGGTCGTAAGTGTCGTTCACCAATCTGCTGGACCGACGTTGGCGAGAATCTTATTACCGGTCCGAGCTCATACAAGAGACGACCGATAAAGTCGCTATCATCCGCAAGAACCTGAAGTGGCAAGGTCGACAGAAAAGCTACGCGATAAGCGTCGCAAGCCACTGGAATTCCAAGTTTGGGAGATGGTCCTTCTCAGGTCTCACCGTGGAAGGGTGTGGTTCGCTTTGTAAGAAAGGCAAGTTAGCTCCAAGGTTTGTAGGGCCTTTCAAGGTTCTGAAAAGGATCGGAAAGTGGCCTACAAACTAGAACTACCCTTCGACCTTAGTGGAATTCACCCTGTCTTCCACGTCTCGAATCTGAGGAAGTGTCTGGCCGACGATAATTTGCATGTGCCATTAGAAGACATTCAGATCGACAAGTCACTACACTTCGTTGAGAAACCCGTCGAAATCATGGATCGCATTATGAAGAAGACTAGGACCTCTACGACCCCAATTGTAAAGGTCCGATGGGAGAACAAACGAGGAGCGAATTCACTTGGGAGCGTGAGAACATATGAAGAAGACTTACCCTACCTATTCTTGTAACCTTTTTATTCTTAATTTCGGGACGAAATTCTTTTAAGTTGGGGAGACTGTAACATCCTGTATTTTTGTTCATTTTATTTATGCCATTTATAACATCCTTAGTAAATTTTTTTTATACTAACAAATATAATAATAAATTAATAATAATAATAATATAATAATAATAATAATAATAATAATAATAATAAATAATAATAATAATAATAAATGAAAGTAATAATAATAATAATAATATAATCATATAATAATATTATAATAATAATAATAATAATAATAATAAACAAATAATAATAATAATAATAATAATAATAAACAATAATAACAATAATAAATCCAGGGGGCATTTTGCAATTTCAAACTTTAAAAGAAGTTTTCCACATAAAAATATAAATCTAAAGTCGGGGACCATTTGGTACATATTCAAAAAAAAAAAAAAAAAAAACCAAACTGCTTTCTCTCTCCCCGCTTCCCCCCCGTCTCCGGCCGACTCGCCGCGAGCTCCGGCGAGCCTTCAAAACATCATTTTAAAACCAATTAAACCCCACCAAATCGCTCAACCCACTGTTTCGAACTCGAGACTCAATCTATTTGAAATTCCCCCGCTCTTTCCACTTGCCAATCAAAACCGAATCAAACCGTGGATGAACTCCAACTCGAATCCCGTCCAGATACACGAATTAAGTCAAATTAAATCATTCTAAACTTATAACGCGGTCGAAACAATCAATCAATCAATTTTAATTACACGATACAGCTCGAATCACTCAATTGGTAAACGAGAACGCGGTTTCCAAAATCAAACGTGTTAAGCTCGAATTTATGAAATCAAAGCTATATATGAGGGTTTCGGAATCATTTCAAAGTTCCTGAACTCTCCAAACTTCAATTTCACAAAAAAACCACTCGATCAGAAAACCCAAACCCAAGAACCCCGATACAAACCGATCTCGAAATCACTCGAAGCTTAATCGAAACAGGTATTAGAACCTGTTAGTGACTCGATTTGGTCCAGGGATCAAAGCCCCATGATGATCGGGTGTTTAACAACGAATCGGAGGGTCAATTTTGACCTGTTGAACCTAGGGTTCATACGATTTGGGGTGGACCAGGAGACTACTGTTTAAATTTAAAACAACCAATGTGAACCAGGCCACGCCCTGGTTCACTGGTTCCTGCGCCTCACCCTTCAGAGGGGGTCCCGGTTCGACCCCGGGCAACCCCCATTTTCTTTTTCTGTTTCTTTTTCCTTTTTCTTTTCATTTCTTTTTATTTATTTAACCTTTTTAAATTCTGAAAATTTCTAAAATTATTTATAAAAATGCAGAATTCATTTAAACTTTTGTTTAATTAATTTTGTGACTAAATTTTATTTTTATAAAATACATTTGTATTTATAAATACATAATTTTATTTTTTTAAAAAAAAATACAAAAGAATGAGTAACATAATACTTGTATATGTATATATATTTTTAAATAATTAAATTATTTAATTATTTATACCTATATATATATTTATATTGTTCTTTTAGTAATTACATCATTTATTATGATTATACATGTTATAATTGTTTAGTATATATATATATATACATATATATAATTAAACATTTTAATGTTTTTACTTCTAGATATATACATATATATATCTATTTATACATAGTTCTTTTTATAGCTAAATCATTTATATTGATTATTATTATACATTTATAATTGTTTAGTATTATAAATATTTATATATACATTCAAACAATTTAATTGTTTATTACTTATATATATATATTTATACATAGTTTTTTTTTTAAATAGTTAAAATCATTTAATATTGATTATGTTAACACAACCTTATAATTGTTTATTATATATATTTATATGTAATATTCAAACATTAAATTGTTTGATTACTATACTTATAAATATATATATATTTGTATATAGTCCCTTGTAATAGCTAAATCACTCATTGATAATTATTATATACAAACCTTAAAAAAAATCGGTTTAACGTACATTTAATCAAGTTTTATTTATTATTTCTTTTACGCGCTAACAATTGATTATACCAAGTATAATCCATTCGTTCCATTTAACCGATCACGTTATTAACATGAATAAATACGAATAATTATTAAATCATATTGGATCTACAATTAATCATCAAACAAATTATAACGCGCTACTTTATTCGTTTAGGTGCGTTGTGACGTTTGTGTTGGAATTCTTATTCGTGGTTATTCTTATTTCATCTACAAGTCTCCTTTATTAAACATGTGAGTTCTTATGCCCCGCTTTACGATTATTTCACATCTTTCGGGGTTGAAACATGTTGCTTATACAAACTTACACATACACGTTTTGATACTTATTTACACGTGCAATTCTTACATAGTCGTGGTTGTTTGGATATGTTAGTATTATATGAGATGTGACATAGTGTGCAATCATAACTATTGCTAGCCTAGCGAAGTCTTAGATCTTTGGGCCTGACAAGCCTATTTGGTGCTAAAGTCGATGTATTGCCGACTCCTAGGAGCCGTATGCTTGTGCACTAGGGAACCAAATACACTTAGCTAATCATGCTTATTCATATTATTCAGTCGAGGCTTGATTGTAACTATGCATGTTCTATATACTTGCTATCTTGTGACCATTGACTAGAATTGCCACATTTTGTATACTTATGTATTAAAACCATGAGAACTCACCAACTAGTTAGTTGACTTTATTTTCAACATGTTTCAGGTAATGTGCAAGCTTAGCGATGATTGAAGGAATGCATAAACCTAGATCATGGACCTAGGTTTAATAAAGACAATTGAATTCTTGTTTTTGTTTAATTTATTTTGAGACATTGATGTATGTGGTGATGAAAAACAATGATAATGGCACTTTATACTTTAACATAGCGTTATGTGGCTGTGAACAATCTTAACCCCTCGCACCTCGACGTTTCCGCCGTCAAGGTTGGGGTGTGACAGGCAGCTTCCATTTCTTTCGTATTTGCCTGATTTTGTCTGTGTTTCCTGTATGGACTTCCGGTCCCATCAGTTGTCTTTCTCCAATGTCTGCCCAACATAACGGAGAACGACATTTTCTTCCGTATAAAGCCTCAAATGGTGCCGCTTTAATGCTGGTGTGATAACTATTGTTGTATGAGAACTCCACTAAGGGTAGGTGAGTGTCCCAATTCCTACCAAAGTCCATTACACATGCTCTTAATAAGTCTTCTAACGTCTGGATGGTCCTTTCACTTTGACCATCTGTTTGTGGATGATACGCCGTACTCATGTCTAAACGGTTTTCCCATGGCTTCATGTAGCGTTTGCCAAAACCTCGAGGTGAACCGACCGTCTCGATCTGAAATGATGATACGGGTACTCCATGCCTTGACACAATTTCCTTAATTTATATATTAGCTAATTTACTCATGTCATATGTCTCTCTTAAGGGCAGGAAATGTGCAGACTTGGTCAACCGGTCGACTATTACCCAAATCATATCATGCCCATTTCGTCCGTGGTAACTTGGTTACAAAATCCATAGTTATGCATTCCCACCTTCCATTTTGGTATTTCTGGTTGTTGCAGAAGTCCAGACGGCCTTTGGCGTTCGGCTTTGACTTTGGAACAGGTTATGCATTTGCTCACATAAGTGGCTATATCACCTTTCGTATTGGGCCACCAGTAATATTCCTTTACATCATGGTACATTTTATCCGACCCTGGATGAATTGAGTACCTTGATTTGTGAGCTTCTTCTAGTATCACCTTGCGTAGATCCCCAAATCTTGGAACCCACAGTCGATTAGCAAAATACATTATATTCTCAGAATTCAACGTTAGTTGCTTAATCATTCCTCGTAGGTCTTCCTTGGTTATGTTTTCTTCCTTTAGTGCCTCGGTTTGAGCTTCACGATCTGAATGATGAGGTTCGAATGAATGGTCATTTCCAATGCCCGTACCCGCAATGGTTTTTCTCTTTCTTTCCTACTGAGTGCATCTGCAACTACATTGGCTTTTCCTGGATGATATCGAATGTCGCAGTCGTAATCATTCAGTAATTCAACCTATCATCGCTGCCTCATGTTCAGCTCTTTCTGGTTGAAAATATGCTGTGAACTTTTGTGATCTGTGTATACTACACACTTTGTTCCATAGAGGTAGTGTCTCCAGATTTTCAGGGCGAAAATTACTGCCCCTAATTCGAGATCATGGGTTGTGTAATTCTTTTCATGTGTTGTAACATACTGTATTTTTATTCATTTTAATTATGCCATTTTATAGCATCATTAGTAAGTTTTTTTATATATATATAAAAAAAATAACAATAATAATAATAATAATAATAATGATAATAAAAATAATAATATAATAATAATATATAATAATAATAATAATAATAATATATATAAAGTTAATAATAATAATGATAATAAAACTTAGAATTAAAAGTGCAGGGGGCTGTTTTGGCATTTTGAAAACTTTGAACAAAAGTTAATACATAAAATAACAAACTTGGAAAAAGCAGGGACCATTGGTGTAAATTCCCAAACCAAATCCCCCACCCCCCCCCCCCGATTCTCCGGCAGCCGGACTCCGGCGAGCTCCGGCGAAGCCCCAAAACCCCATTTCAAACCGATTTGACCCAAATTAAACCCCCAAACCCCTCGGCCTCATGATTCGAACCCGAGCCATTGTTTAATTTCAGTTTCCCGCTCGTACCCTTTCCAAATCAAAACCGAATCAAAACCGTGATGAACTCCAACTCGAATCCCGTCCAGGTACACGAATTAAATCAAATTAAATCATTCTAAACTTAAAACGCGGTCGAAACAATCAATCAATCAATTTTAATTTCACGATTACAGCTCGAATCTCTCAAATTTGGTAAACGGGAACGCGGTTTCAAAATCAAACGAGTTAAGCTCGAATACGTGAAATCAAAGCTATATATTGTGGCCTTTCGGTTCATTGTGGAGTTCCTAAACTCCTTGAACCTCCAATTTCACCAAAAACCTTCTCGATCAAAAAGCCCCAATTCGCGAACACCCGAAGCTGAGTCGATCTTGAAATCACTCAAAGCTTAATCGAAACAGGTAATTAGAACCTGTTATTGACTCGGTTTGGTCCAGGGATCAAAAGCCCCATGATGATTCGGGTGTTTAACATCGAATCGGAGGTCAATTTTGACCCTGTTGAACCTAGGGTTCATACAATTTGGGGGAAACCAGAGAGGCAGAGCTTAAACTCAATACAAACCAAAGTGAAACCAAGGTCTTGGCCCTGGTTCACTGGTCTTTGCGCTCCACCTTACAAGGGAGCCCCGGGTTCGACCCCGGGCAGCCCCTTTCCCCCTTTTTCTTTTCATTTTCTGATTTTTTCTTCTTTTCTTCATTTCTTTTTAATTATTAAACCTTTTAAATTCTAAAAATTTCTAAAATTAATTTTATAAAATGCAGATTAATTTTCACATTTTTGTTTAATTAAATTGTGACTAAATTAATTTTTATAAAATACTTTTGTATTTATAAATACATTATTTTAGTTTTAAAAACACAAAAGAAATGAGTAAACATAATACTTGTATATGTATATATATATTTTAAATAATTAAATTGTTTAGTTATTTATACCTATATATATATATTTTTATATTGTTCTTTTAGTAATTAAATCACTTAGTATGATTATACAATGCTATAATTGTTTAGTATATACATTTATATATATATATTCAAACAATTTAATTGTTTAGTTACTTATATATATATATATATTTATACATAGTTCTTTTAATAGCTAAATCATTTATATTGATTATTATATACAATATTATAATTGTTTAGTATATATATTTATACGTATATTCAAACAATTAAATTGTTTAATTACTTATACCTATAAATATGTATATATATATTTATATAGTTCCTTATAATAGCTAAATCACTATTATATACAATCCTTATAAACCAGTCTAACGTACAATTTAATCAAGTTTTATTTATTATTTCTCTTACGCGCTAACAATTGATTATACCAAGTATAATCCATTCGTTCCATTTAACCGATCACGTTATTAACATGTAATAAATACGAATAATTATTAAATCCTATTAGACCTACAATTAATCATCAAACAAATTATAACGCGCTACTTTACTTCGTTTAGGTGCGTTGTGACGTTTGTGTTCGAAATCTTATTCGTGGTTATTCTTATTACATCTACAAGCCTCCTTTATTAAACACGTGAGTTCTTATGCCCCGCTTTATGATTATTTCACGTCTTTCGGGGTGAAACATGTTGCTTATAAAACTTACACATACACGCTTTGATACTTATTACACACGTGCAATTCTTTACATAGTTGTGGTTGTTTGGATATGTTAAGTATTATATGAGTTGTGACATACGTGTGCAATCATTAACTATTGCTAGCCTAGCGAAGTCTTAGATCTTTGGGCCTGACAAGCCTATTTGGTGCTAAAGTCGATGTATTGCCGACTCCTAGGAGCCGTATGCTTGTGCACTAGGGAACCAAATACACTTAGCTAATCATGCTTATTCATATTACTCAGTCGAGGCTTGATTGTAACTATGCATGTTCTATATACTTGCTATCTTGTGACCATTGACTAGAATTGCCACATTTTATATACCTATTGTATTTAAAACCATGAGAATTCACCAACTAGTTAGTTGACTTTATTTTCAACATGTTTCAGGTAATGTGCAAGCTTAGCAACGATCGAAGGAATGCTTAAACCTAGAACATGGACCTAGGCTTAATAAAGACAATTGGATTCTTGTTTTCGTTTGATATATTTTGAGACATTGATGTATGTGGTGTTTGAAACAATTGATAAATGGCATTTTACATTTTAACATAGCGTTATGTGGCTGTGAACAATCTTAACCCTCGCACCTCGACGTTTCCGCCGTCAAGGTTGGGGTGTGACATGCGTCTTTAGTTGTCTTGATGCGTAAGCAATGACTTTGTCTCTTTGCATCAACACACATCCCAGACCTAAACGCGAAGCATCACAGTATACTACGAACCCATCGGTTCTATCAGGGAGTGATTGAATAGGTGCACTACATAGCTTTTGCTTTAGAACTTGAAAAGCTTCTTCCTGGTCAGCGCTCCACACTTATCTTCAATCTTTACGAGTCAGTAGAGTTAGTGGTTGTGCTATCTTTGAAAAATTTCGATGAACCTACGATAGTAGCCAGCTAACCCTAGGAATTGTCGTACTTCTGTTGGAGACTTGGGTGCTTCCCAATTCTTTATTGCTTCAATTTTTGCAGGGTCTACATGAATACCTTCCTGGTTTATGACGTGCCCAAGGAAGTGAACTTCCCGTAGCCAGAAATCGCATTTTGAAAATTTTGCGTATAACTTTTCTTTCTTCAGCGTTTCCAAGACGAGTTGTAAATAATGCTCATGATCTTCTCAGGATTTTGAGTATATCAGAATATCATCGATAAAAACTATTATAAATTTGTCTAAGTAGGGATTACAGACTCTGTTCATGAGGTCCATGAACACTGCTGGGGCATTGGTTAAACCAAACGGCATCACTAGAAACTCATAGTGGCCGTATCTTGTTCTGAAAGCTGTTTTCGGAACGTCCTCCTCTGCTATCAGCAACTGATGGTAACCGGATCGTAGATCAATCTTTGAGTAGTAACTGGATCCTTGTAACTGATCGAACAGATCATCTATTCTCGGTAATAGATATCGATTCTTTATGGTAAGTTTATTCAACTCTCGATAATCGATACACATTCTGAACGATCCATCCTTCTTTTTGACAAATAATACTGGGGCTCCCCACGGGGAAAAGCTTGGTCGGATGAATCCCTTATCTAACAATTCTTGCAATTGTTTTGACCACTCTTGCATTTTAGAGGGCGCTAGTCGGTACGGCGATTGGGCAACGGGGGCTGCTCCAGGCACCAACTCTATCTGGAATTTAATCTGTCGTTGTGGAGGCAACCCTGGTAAATCCTCGGGAAACACCTCTGGATACTCTCTCACCACTGGAATATCCTCAATCCTCCGTTCTTCCTTATTTATGACAATGGCCTTTACTAAGAAAGCCTGGTATCCTTTGCTTATATATTCATACGTCTTCATAACATTAATAACTTTTGGGGAGGGCTTCCCTTTGTCGCCTTGTACAATCACAACTTTACTGCTGCTCGTTGGCAGTCGAATAAGCTTCTCGAAGCAAATGACTTCAGCATGGTTTCGAGAAAGCCAATCCATTCCTACCACGACATCAAAGCTTCCCAGTGTAACAGGCAGTAAATCGATGTTAAATGGGTGATCGTTAAGTTGAATGATACAGTTCTCGATTACATAATCGGATTCTATTTTCTTCCCATTAGCTAATTCGATTATATATTTCCTACCTAATTTGTGAGGCTTCTTTCCTAGTAATGGCTCAAACTCTTTCGACACAAAACTTAAATCAGCACCGGTGTCAAATAATACGGTGCATAATGGTTATTAATGAGAAACGTACCATTAACAACTGACGGTTCCTGACGTGCCTCTTTCACATTCATCTCAAAGCTCGTCCCCTAGCCTTGGTTTTGCCTAGATTAGGACAATCTCTCTTGAAATGTCCCGTATTCCCACATCCGAAACAAACCGGACTGTTCTTTTGTGCCTTCTCGAAGGGTTTGGTTCTGCAATTTTGACTTAGGTGCCCAAATTTCTTGCAGCGTGAGCAGATTCGACATTCACCTTTATGTGAATACCCACACTTATTGCATCTTCCTGGTGGTCCTCGCTTTCCCTTGAGATCGCTTGTAGTAGCCGTATACGCCTTCCCAGGTCCTGGCTTAAAGCTCTTCTTGTTGTTTCTCCAATCATTGGGATTTCCATTCTATTTTCTTTTACCGTCCGTATCCTCCTTTCAATTTCCACAATCTTATTTTCCACTTCCCCCGCCTTTTTACCCAATGTTCCACTGCGCACTGCATCATCGGTTAGAGTGTGTGCAATGGTTATGGCACTTTGTATGGTAGTACGGTTGGATGTTGTAACACTGCTTCGAATCTGTGGCGATAATCCCCATATATTTTTCAATCGGACGTACTCTGGCGTTACCATTCGAGGTACTAATCTAGCAAGATCGTTGAACCTCGAGTGTATGTTCGTATGTCAGCACCTTCCATTGTGTGATTCCAGAATTCCGTTTCAATTTTCTGCAGTTCGTTTCTCGGGAAGTATTCACGAAGTAACATCTCTTTTAACTGTTCCCAGGAGAGTTCATAAGCATTTGCGTCCCCCAAAATCTGTCGTTGAGAATTCCACCAGGATAGCGCCGCATCTTGAAATGAGCAGGTTGCGTACTTCACTTTCTGATTGTCCAAACAATTACTTATAGCTATCACGGTTTCCATCCTTTTAATCCATCGAACAATGTCCAACGGTCCTTCTGCGCCGGTAAAAGCTCTTGGGTTGCACCCTTGGAATGTCTTATATGAATATCCCGTTATCTGACCATTCATCGAATTTCTAGGATGTCCATCCGATCCAAAACCGTTATTACCCCCTATTCCAACACCACTACCGGATCTGATGTTTGATCCATTTCCCACACCATTCCCATGGTTACTGTTTGCTCCACCACGCATTCTGCCCAAGCCCATGGTCATATTGGCCTCATGTTGCTCTAGAGCTGTTTGAACATGTTGCGCTATTAGTTGAGCTAGTTCTTCTGCGGTCGTGGGCAGGTTGGCGTTTCCACCTGACGATGTAGTCCGTGTTCTAGGTGGCATACCTTATTACTGTCACGCAAAACAGATAAGGGTCTTAAAGATGACATGACTTTAATGTATCGATATAATTTCTAGTAACCAAAAGCGTCTACAAGATTTCTCTCAAGTATAATATATATATCAAGCACCATAATCATAATAATTAATCATAACCATAATCATCGGGTTTTAAAAAAACATGATTTCATACATTAAACATAACCATTCACACGATCAAGTTTTCGTGGCAAAATTATAGTTCAAAATAACTTAAACATCTAGTTTTTAACAACATAATGATCACTAAAATGGAGTTGCACTGCCAGTGTGCATCAGATATGCGGCTATCATGTAACACCCGAAAGTTTGACTTCTCAGCATGTGAAGCGACTGAGCTTCAGTCGCCTGTGATTTATGCGACTGAAGTTCAACCGCATGGTTATTCGGCCGATTGGAGCTCAACCGCACGATTGGAGCTCAACCGCCCGAATGAAGTATGAGTCGCATGGAACATGTGCGACTGAGGTCCAATCGCACAGTGTTGATGCGACTGAAGGTTCAGTCGCCCCTGGACCAGATGCGACTGAGATGTGGGTATAAAAGGGGAGCAGCTCCACTCCCTCCTATTTTTCAGTCGGGGAGAGAGAGCAGAGGCGACAGAGAGCAGAAAGAACCGAGAGAAGAAAGAAAGAGGGGAAAGTGCTGCCCGATTGTCGAGAGGCAAGCTAATTCGAAGCTCATCAACTTCTACCTGACAATGTGAGTTCTAAGACCCCTCATTTACATGTTTTTAACTGATTTTGGGGCTGGAATCACATATAAACCCTAGTTTTGTAAAAGTGTAAGTTGACCCATTTGAATAAACTATGAGTAATGCGTTTATAGTAAGAAGTAGGACTTGTATATGCTTGTATGATGTCCTTGTATGAATCCCTGAGCTTTGGGAGGGTCAATTTGGGCTAAAAATGGGTTTTTGACAAGTTTGGGTGCGGGGGTTCGCGGCTGCTGTTCGTGATGAACTCCAGTCGCAGCCCAGTTAGGGTTATGCGACTGAAGGGCCAATCGGCCGAATGAGTGATAGTTGATGTCCAATCGCCCGACTGAGACTCAGCGCCCGATTGAGTCTCAATCGCACGATAGGTGATGCGACTGAGAGTTTCGGTCGCATGAGTTCAATCGCAGAGTAGTCCAGTCGCACGATTAAGAGTTAGTCGCATATAACCCAGTCGGTTAGTGTCTAGTCGTACGGAAGGAAGCCCAGTCGCACGTCTGAGTACCCATTCGCATGATAGCCCAATCGTATGGCCCAGTCGCATGGAGTACATGCGACTGGCAGTAGTTCAGTCGCCCGAACAGGGCTGATGTGAGTGAATGTAGAATTGTATGTATGATGTATGTATGTTAAAATGATGTTGTCATGGTAGATGATGAATACTGATGATATGTAAGTAATTATGTTCCATATGTGTATATGCCTTATCTTTTAATAACTTTACGTGAATGAAAGAACGAATGTAACGAATGTGTAAAGAACGTAAAGTGAAAGATAATGAAAGAAGGAACATGATGAATGAATGCATGCATTAATGAATGAATGAATGTAATAAAGGCTTGCAAGCAAAATGAAGGAGGTGCACACCCCTGGCAGGTGTTAGCTCAACGGTGTGCGGGTTAGCTACCCCGAAGGATGCACATCGGGGTCAGTCTTTGTGATTGACCAGAAGTATGTATGGGATCCTTGCTGCTTACCCTAGGTGACTGGATCAGCATTAGTGCACAACGTTCGTGATTGATCATCACAGGTCCAGCACCAGCATTTGTGCACAACGTCCGGGGTATAGCTTATGGCATTGATCCAGAAGTAAAGTGAAAGATAAGTGGTGCTTGTACCTACCCTAGGTGACTGGATCAGCATTTGTGCACAACGTTCGTGGCTAACTACCACAGGTCCAGCACCAGTAGTACGTATGATGAAAGGGGGTAGTGTACATGTCACCGAATGTAATGGACGTTCGAACGAAAGTAATAAATGAATGAATGAATAGAATGAAGGTTCGAACGTATGAAGTGAAAGTATGAATGAAAGTAAAGACATACGAAAGTATGTGAAGTATGTAAAGTATGTATGTATGAAAGTAAATGAGAATGAGAAGTGTACACGAATGAAAGTAAGTAACGAATGATAAGATAATAATAATATTATCTGCGTGTACGTATGATGTGTGAACACATGTATGAAAGAACGGTTAATGAGAATGAAAGTATGTTTTATTATAAAAACTAGAACTCACTCAGCAACGCTGACTTTTATGTGTTTTCCAGTTCGCAGGTAGTGTTGCTGAGGATGGCACGAGGCGGCTACTCAGCTCTTTTGGGAGGGCATTCTCCATTTTGTAATGCTGCAACGTCACGTGTTGCGGGCCCATAACGCACGCAACAAGTCACGTTGCCTGCCATTACGAGATTTCTTGAGGATCTGAATCAACGAGATTACTCAAGAAATCTCCTTTATATATTTTTGAATTTAATATCTTCTTTATGAAGAAAAATATTTTCTTATTTCGGTAGAGGTCGCTGTACGACCCTATGATTGTTGAGGAATATGCATCAGCAGCAATCATAGTATAGTATGCCCTTATGATTGCTGAGGATTCGAATAAACGAGATTATTAGGTAATCTCGGGTTTCTATGTGTCTCCCCAGCAATCATAGTAAAGTTAGGAAGTGTAAGCAAGTTGTATTTTGTAATTCTGTCAATGATGTAATGACTTTTGAATGAATGAGAATGTATTTATGTTTCTTTATTAATTCCGCTGCGTATGTTATGATCATGTATTAAAAGTATGTTTATACATTGTTTATCTAAAATATATGCAATGAAGAACCAACCGTAAGGCGCCCGGTGAGCGGGGCCTTACAAGTTGGTATCAGAGCAAAAGTTTAAGTAAAATGGGTAATTTTCATAATAAACCTAAACTTAAACTGAGAATGGGACAGGGAGAATGAGAATGCCATCTGAGTAGTCGCGTGCCATCAGGTATTTTCTTAAAGATTAACTGGTTATATGTGCGCTTGTTATGTGAATGATGTGTACTGTTAGACTGAGATACTAATGTAGTCAGGATAGGTGATGCTCGGGGTACGAAGAGTAGAGTAAGTGGCTAATCACAACTGGCCACTGTAATTAGGGACTTACTGTACTTAACATAAACTGAGCTATTTCCTTGAATGACCGTGTTGGTGTTTTAATCTTTCAATGTGATAGAAGATGGTCGGTGATAGATCATCTGATGCTTCCCGTGATGGTGAACGTGGTGATGAGCCGCGTATCACGCGAGGAAGACTTAGAAAAGAGAAAGTAGTTCGTGAGGAGAACGAGGTTCCTCACCAGGAAGAGACGGACGAAAGCGCCAAGTTGAGAGCCTCGGTAAAAGAGGCAGTGATTGAGGAAGTGCACCAGGTTATGCAGACGATCTTACCGACTGTAATGACCGAAGCGATAAAGGCAGTACGTGAGGAGGATAGACGAGGGAGGAATCGGTCCTCGGGTAGGCAACAACAGGCAGGGGTAGAAACAGTATTGTCTGATGATGAAGAGGAAGAAGAGGAAGAACAGGTACGGGAGACAGCCCGGGGTTGTGATTATGGGAAATTCATGAGGTGCAAGCCTCCAACTTTTGATGGCTCCGGTACTGCTACTGATGCTCACCAATGGGTGATGGAAATGGAAGCTGTCCTCGATATTAGTGACTGCCAGGAGGACAAGAAGGTGAAGTTTGCTACCCACTCTTTCACAGGGTCGGCTTTATGCTGGTGGAAAAATATTGTTCAAGCCGAGGGTACCAGGGCAATAGGGAAGATGAAGTGGGCTGAGTTGAAAAGGCTGGTGATCGAGGAATTCAGTCCTCGTCGGGAAATGGATAGGATAGAAAGGGAGTTCCTGCAGCTGGAGGCGGGAACGATGACCCATCAGCAGTACACGACTAAGTTTAACGAGTTGGCGCTGTTGGTGCCAGAGCAAGTGACGCCGGTGTCTCGAAAGATCAACCGGTATATTCAGGGGCTGCCATCCGAAATTCGTTGGCATTTGATTTCCGCCCGACCGAGTACTTTCAGGTCGGCGGTAGATTTAGCTGGGAGGTTGTATGATGAACGGGCTGCTTTGGTGAAATCTGAGGGCAGTAAGAAGGGAAGTGATGAGAGGAAGTGGCAAGGAAAGAGGTCTGGTCGGGGTGATACTTCGACAAGTAGTAAGAAGGCACGGGTTGATGATCGCCGTGTGGTTGTGACAGGTGCAGGGTCGAGAAAGTGTGAAAAGTGTGGGCGAGAGCATGGTGGTGAATGCAGATGGGGGCTGAATGTATGTTTTAAGTGTGGAAAGCCCGGTCATATGGCTAAGGAGTGTAGGGCGATGAAGTGCTTCAACTGCGGGGAAAGTGGTCATATGAACAAAGATTGCAAGAAGCCGAGGCCTGGGGGTTCTGGCGGAAAGAAGGCAGTGGGTGAAGGGTCGAAGGCAAGCACCAGAGCATTCACGATGACGCAGGAAGAGGCTAGGACGGACCCTGATGTAGTGTCCGGTACGTTTCTGGTGAACCAAACTCCAGCCTCCGTATTATTTGATTCAGGTGCTAGTAGGAGTTTTATTTCTGCAGCTTTTTGTGCCAAATTGCCCGTTAGTAGTAGACGTGTGGATGTACCGTTTGATGTAGAGACTGCTATAGGTAAAACCACCAGGATTTCTGAGGTAATTGAGGGTTGCGATGTAGAACTGGAGGGTCACAAATTCCCAGTTAAACCCTTTGCGATGACGTTAGGTGGTTTCGATTTGGTGCTTGGAATGGATTGGTTGGCGATTTCGAGGCGAACATTGTGTGTCGCAAGAAGATGATAAGTTTGACAGCGCCTGACGGTAGTCCAGTGACAGTTTATGGGGATCGGGTTACTACAATTCCGAAAGTGATCTCAATGGCAGCGGCGGGGAAATGTATGAGGCGTGGATGTAACGCCTATTTATGTTATGTGAAAGATGTAGAGAAGCCAGCACCACAACTGTCTGATGTTCCGGTTGTGTGTGAGTTCCCGGACGTGTTCCCGGAAGACTTATCGGGATTGCCACCTGACAGAGAGATCGAGTTCCAAATTGATTTAGTACCAGGCGCCCAACCTGTTGCCAAAGCACCATACCGATTGGCCCCGACAGAGATGAAAGAGTTGATGGAGCAGTTACAAGAGCTACTGGATAAGGGGTTTATTAGACCGAGTATCTCACCTTGGGGTGCTCCGGTCCTGTTTGTAAAGAAGAAGGACGGTAGTATGAGGATGTGCATCGACTACCGTGAATTGAACAAGTTGACAATAAAGAACAGATACCCCTTGCCGAGGATCGACGACTTGTTTGATCAACTTCAGGGTGCTAGTTGGTTTTCACGTATAGATCTTCGATCAGGCTACCATCAACTGAAGGTGAAGGAGCAGGATATCCCTAAAAAGCTTTTTGAACGCGCTACGGTCATTATGAGTTCCTCGTTATGTCATTTGGATTGACCAACGCGCCAGCTGCTTTTATGGACCTGATGAATAGGGTGTGCCGGCCGATGTTGGATAAATCAGTGATTGTATTCATTGATGACATCTTGATTTATTCAAGGAGTGAGACTGAGCATGCCGGTCACATTCGTGAAGTTTTGGAGACGTTGAGAAGGGAGAAGTTGTATGCTAAATTCTCCAAGTGCGCATTCTGGTTGCGTGAAGTTCAATTCCTGGGTCACGTGGTAAATCCGGATGGAATTATGGTCGATCCGGCGAAAGTGGAAGCAGTGATGCAATGGAAGCTCCGAAGACGCCGTCCGAGATCCGTAGTTTCTTGGGCTTGGCGGGCTACTACCGAAGGTTTATCCAGGACTTTTCCAAAATTGCTTCTCCACTGACAAAGTTGACCCGGAAGGATGTGAAATTTGTATGGGGTCAGCACAAGAGAAGGCATTCGAAGAACTGAAGACAAGATTGACCCAAGCTCCAGTATTGGCGTTACCCGAGGGGAGTGAAGATCTGGTGGTTTATTCTGATGCCTCCTACTCGGGGTTGGGGTTGTATTAATGCAGAGAGGAAAGGTGATAGCCTATGCATCCCGGCAGCTGAAAGTTCATGAAGTTAATTACCCTACTCATGACTTGGAGCTAGCAGCTGTGGTTTTCGCGTTGAAGATTTGGCGGCACTATTTGTACGGGACGAAGTGCACCATCTTCACGGACCACAAAAGCTTGAAGTACTTCTTCGAGCAGAAAGATCTGAATATGAGGCAGATACGGTGGTTGGAACTAATAAAAGACTACGATTGTGAAATCCATTACCACTCGGGCAAAGCTAACGTGGTGGCTGATGCCCTTAGCCGAAAGGAGAGGCCCGAGCCGATTCGGGTGAAGGCGTACCACCTAATCATGACCTCAGACATGATGAAACAAGTCAGAGAGTTCCAGGATGAAGCACTGAAAGAAGATCATCTAAACTCTGAACGAATGAGAGGTCTGGTCGCGGAGTTGGGTGAGAACGCGACGGGTGTCCGAACTCGATTTGGGCGTACGTGGATTCCTCGTCTAGGGGATCTGCGAATGAAGATTTTGGATGAAGCCCATAAGTCTCGATACTCCATTCATCCCGGTGCCACCAAGATGTACCAAGATATGAAGAAAGATTATTGGTGGCCGGGTATGAAACGCATGTGGTGGAGTATGTGAGTAAATGCCTCACGTGTTTGCAAGTGAAGGCGGAGCACCAGAAGCCGTATGGAAAGATTCAACCTTTGGACATCCCGGAGTGGAAGTGGGAACACATCACCATGGATTTCATCACAAAGCTGCCACGTACCCCTAAAGGGTATGATATGATCTGGGTGATTGTGGATCGATTGACGAAGAGTGCTCACTTCTTACCGATGCGGGAGACATATTCGTCCGAAAGGTTGGCCGATCTTTTCATCAAAGAGATCGTGACTCGCCATGGTGTACCGGTGTCGATTGTGTCTGATCGCGACACCCGGTTTACATCCAAATTTTGGAAGAAATTCCATGATGCCATGGGGACGAGGTTGCATATTAGCACGGCTTATCATCCTCAAACTGATGGTCAGTCAGAAAGGACCATTCAGACCCTGGAGGACATGCTTCGGGCATGTGTTATTGATTTCGGAGGAAGTTGGGATGACCATCTACCGTTAGCTGAGTTCTCGTACAACAACAGTTATCGTGCTAGTATTGGCATGCCACCTTACGAGATGTTATACGGTAGAAGATGCAGGACCCCCGTCTGTTGGGGTGAAATTGGTCAGCAAGAATTGGGAAGCGTCGAAGTGGTAGAGGCTACGAATGAAAAGCTCGAAAGAATTAAAGCGTATATGAAGGCAGCCAAAGACCGACAGAAGTCGTATGCCGACAAACGACGCAGACCAATTGAGTTCCAAGTGGGAGACGGGTTATGTTGAAGGTCTCACCTTGGAAAGGGATCATTCGATTCCGGAAGCGGGGTAAGTTGAGTCCGCGATATATAGGCCCTTTCCGAATCGTTGCTCGAGTAGGGGAGGTGGCCTATAGGTTAGATCTGCCAGACGAACTAAGTGGAATCCACCCGACTTTCCACGTGTCTCATCTGAGGAAATGTTTGGCAAACGAAGACGTGGTCGTTCCACTGGGTGATATCGAGGTAGACGAAAAGCTCAATTATGTAGAGCAACCAGTGGCGATCGTAGATCGCAAAGAGAAGAGGTTGAGAAATAAAGTGGTTCCCCTTGTGCGTGTACAGTGGCGGCACAGGAAGGGATCCGAATCGACGTGGGAAACTGAAGAAGAAATGAGGCAGCATTACCCACGATTGTTCAAAGAATGACAGGTTTCGGGGACGAAACCTAAAATAAGGGGGTGGACTTGTAACACCCGAAAGTTTGACTTCTCAGCATGTGAAGCGACTGAGCTTCAGTCGCCTGTGATTTATGCGACTGAAGTTCAACCGCATGGTTATTCGGCCGATTGGAGCTCAACCGCACGATTGGAGCTCAACCGCCCGAATGAAGTATGAGTCCATGGAACATGTGCGACTGAGGTCCAATCGCACAGTGTTGATGCGACTGAAGGTTCAGTCGCCCCTGGACCAGATGCGACTGAGATGTGGGTATAAAAGGGGAGCAGCTCCACTCCCCTCCCATTTTTCAGTCGGGGAGAGAGAGCAGAGGCGACAGAGAGCAGAAAGAAACCGAGAGAAGAAAGAAAGAGGGGAAAGTGCTGCCCGATTGTCGAGAGGCAAGCTAATTCGAAGCTCATCAACTTCTACCTGACAATGTGAGTTCTAAGACCCCTCATTTACATGTTTTTAACTGATTTTGGGGCTGGAATCACATATAAACCCTAGTTTTGTAAAAGTGTAAGTTGACCCATTTGAATAAACTATGAGTAATGCGTTTATAGTAAGAAGTAGGACTTGTATATGCTTGTATGATGTCCTTGTATGAATCCCTGAGCTTTGGGAGGGTCAATTTGGGCTAAAAGTGGGTTTTTGACAAGTTTGGGTGCGGGGGTTCGCGGCTGCTGTTCGTGATGAACTCCAGTCGCAGCCCAGTTAGGGTTATGCGACTGAAGGGCCAATCGGCCGAATGAGTGATAGTTGATGTCCAATCGCCCGACTGAGACTCAGCCGCCCGATTGAGTCTCAATCGCATGATAGGTGATGCGACTGAGAGTTTCGGTCGCATGAGTTCAATCGCAGAGTAGTCCAGTCGCACGATTAAGAGTTAGTCGCATATAACCCAGTCGGTTAGTGTCTAGTCGTACGGAAGGAAGCCCAGTCGCACGTCTGAGTACCCATTCGCATGATAGCCCAATCGTATGGCCAGTCGCATGGAGTACATGCGACTGGCAGTAGTTCAGTCGCCCGAACAGGGCTGATGTGAGTGAATGTAGAATTGTATGTATGATGTATGTATGTTAAAATGATGTTGTCATGGTAGATGATGAATACTGATGATATGTAAGTAATTATGTTCCATATGTGTATATGCTTATCTTTTAATAACTTTACGTGAATGAAAGAACGAATGTAACGAATGTGTAAAGAACGTAAAGTGAAAGATAATGAAAGAAGGAACATGATGAATGAATGCATGCATTAACGAATGAATGAATGTAATAAAGGCTTGCAAGCAAAATGAAGGAGGTGCACACCCCTGGCAGGTGTTAGCTCAACGGTGTGCGGGTTAGCTACCCCGAAGGATGCACATCGGGGTCAGTCTTTGTGATTGACCAGAAGTATGTATGGGATCCTTGCTGCTTACCCTAGGTGACTGGATCAGCATTAGTGCACAACGTTCGTGATTGATCATCACAGGTCCAGCACCAGCATTTGTGCACAACGTCCGGGGTATAGCTTATGGCATTGATCCAGAAGTAAAGTGAAAGATAAGTGGTGCTTGTACCTACCCTAGGTGACTGGATCAGCATTTGTGCACAACGTTCGTGGCTAACTACCACAGGTCCAGCACCAGTAGTACGTATGATGAAAGGGGGTAGTGTACATGTCACCGAATGTAATGGACGTTCGAACGAAAGTAATAAATGAATGAATGAATAGAATGAAGGTTCGAACGTATGAAGTGAAAGTATGAATGAAAGTAAAGACATACGAAAGTATGTGAAGTATGTAAAGTATGTATGTATGAAAGTAAATGAGAATGAGAAAGTGTACACGAATGAAAGTAAGTAACGAATGATAAGATAATAATAATATTATCTGCGTGTACGTATGATGTGTGAACACATGTATGAAAGAACGGTTAATGAGAATGAAAGTATGTTTTATTATAAAAACTAGAACTCACTCAGCAACGCTGACTTTTATGTGTTTTCCAGTTCGCAGGTAGTGTTGCTGAGGATGGCACGAGGCGGCTACTCAGCTCTTTTGGGAGGGCATTCTCCATTTTGTAATGCTGCAACGTCACGTGTTGTGGGCCCATAACGCACGCAACAAGTCACGTTGCCTGCCATTACGAGATTTCTTGAGGATCTGAATCAACGAGATTACTCAAGAAATCTCCTTTATATATTTTTGAATTTAATATCTTCTTTATGAAGAAAAATATATTTTCTTATTTCGGTAGAGGTCGCTGTACGACCCTATGATTGTTGAGGAATATGCATCAGCAGCAATCATAGTATAGTATGCCCTTATGATTGCTGAGGATTCGAATAAACGAGATTATTAGGTAATCTCGGGTTTCTATGTGTCTCCCCAACAATCATAGTAAAGTTAGGAAGTGTAAGGCAAGTTGTATTTTGTAATTCTGTCAATGATGTAATGACTTTTATGAATGAATGAGAATGTATTTATGTTTTCTTTATTAATTCCGCTGCGTATGTTATGATCATGTATTAAAAGTATGTTTATACATTGTTTATCTAAAATATATGCAATGAAGAACCAACCGTAAGGCGCCCGGTGAGCGGGGCCTTACATATCATCAGGCAAAAAGTGGCTACTGTCATAGTAGCCTCAACCCTCTCCTCCATCATCATTATCTGTTGTTGAGTCAAGACCGTTGTTGCTTCTGCCACCTCAACCCTTTGCTCAGCTACAGTTATCCTATTCTTAATCTCCAAAAGGTTGGTTTCCAAATCAGATACTCGAAAATGTACTTGGTGAAGTGCATTACCCCCTAACATCAGTTCTTCCTCAACAACCATCAGTTTTCCATCCAAAGCTTGGTCGACCTCCTCCTGCACTTTCAGTTTATCCTTCATGACTGACAACTCTTCCTTATAACGAAGGCAGTGGGTAGTTAAGATCATCATCATCTGTTCTATAGATTCACCGACACTATACTCACCATGAGGGTTAGTGGAAGATTCCCCCACCTCGAAGGTGGAAGGAACTCCATCCACGGCCGCCCACCTCTTCATGGTGTTCCTAATCCATTCCCACCTCTCTGTATTAGCTGGAATTCTCTTAGGATCAGGAGTTTCATATGTATCACTAATATCTTGCACGACTTCTTTCGCCTTTCTTTTCTTCCTTCTCTCGTATACCATTCGAATCTTTGGTGGTTGCTGCATAGATGGAATGGGTGCCATAGGGGTAGTGACTGTCAACAATGTATCTGCTCGTGCTACATGGTTATCATCAGGCTTCTCCGTAGTCAGTATGACCCTAGTCGATCTCCCAAGCTCACTATCAGTTTGAGCTCCCGGGGTTGGCTCCAAAGTATCTTCGACTCGGTTAGGGCCTTCGACACTATCCTCAGATATCCATCCATTCCCTGAGTTCTCCATGCCTGGTTGCATCCCGGTGGCAAAATGTGGTCGGATGCGCTGGTACCAGGACCTAGGTGGTCCTTGTTGAGGAGAATCCTCGGTGCCACTACAGATGTCAATGATGTCATCTCCATTGATCTGACCGGCCATCTACATAAAATTATGTATATATATATGCTATTAATCTACACAACGTCTTAAATCAGTTAATCTTATGTAATTCTAAGCAGCACTTACTAATCGTGCTTGGGAATGACGGGATTGTTTCGGGACCCCCATTTTTATTATTTCCGGTTATAGTCTAGTTTTTCTTTTCAAGAAATTTTTCTAGTTTCCCTACAACCATTGGCTCTGATACCAACTTCTGTCACACCTCAAAAACCGATTTACACCATAGTTGAACACGTGGAAGGGCGATAACTGAAGTTGGAATATTACCAACGACCATAGTCAAACGGTTTTTATAAGAAACATAATTATCATTACGAAACTTCTAAATTATCCATAATAAATACATAGGTCGAGACAATTATTTATCTAATAATCTTATCCTACGAAAAGTTCCACGCTTATACGTTCAGGTCCCACTTTCTTTCATCATTCAACGCCGTTTGACCCTCCTGAAATCCCTACGCGTCATTCCCAATTCAACTATCTAATAAACCTGAAAGCATGAGAAAAACTGAGTAAACATAATATTGGTGAGTATAATTTTACAAGAAAGCAATTTATTTATAATAACCATTATGATGAAAGAGAAAATAATATAAATATCATAGACTAGCTAGGTCATATGATAACTTCGGCTATAAGTCCATAATCAAACCAAGAAACACGTCGTTGCCCCACAACAGTCCAAACATATATACTCCCTCACAATCCTGACCAGAGCGACTGGTCGTGAGAGTGGGCCCTTCTAACCCGATAGATCTATCCATATAAGTCTGTGGCCTCCCTGAGGTTAATGATTATGAGAGGATTTAGGGCTCAACATTATATACAAATATATTACTGACCCAACTTATACCATCATCAGAGTATATATTCATTTCCTTAACAGATCATCATAATATAAAACTTTGCTTTTAAAATCATGCTTTTATCCCAAAACATTTAAATACGACAATATTTAATAAAATGGGGCCGAAGTACTCGCCTTCCAATAATTTGTTCTAAGGCTTAAATCGAAGAGTCCTGAATCCGAGATTAGGGTCCTGAATACGAACGATTCGCGTCATTAAGCAACCATTTTAATGGATCACCAAACCAAGTCTTAGTCTAAGCAACTAAGGTTTCTAGGAATTATCTGATAATTTATACGTTTATTTTTATAAATAACAAGTATTTTTTTACATTTTTCAGTTTTGTTTTCACTGTTTGTATTTTATTTTATGTATTGTTTTCCATCATTATTTGCCAATATTTGGAAAGATCTTTTTATCTTTTAGGTCTATTCGATCGTTGTTCTAAAACAATATTTTCCTCGTTCGTTCATGTTTTCATCAAATCCATTTTAACCGTAACATAAGTATTATAGGTCTTTCTCATAACATCCATATATTCTTTTAATCAATATGTTACTAAACTCTTGTTATGTATACGATTGCGAACCCAAAATCAGAATCCTAGATTATTCTAGCTATATAGACACATTTATATATCAAGTTATCATCTAAAAGTATGAAGATCTCCCGTTTCATACGTTTGATCGTCCATGCATGCAAGAAAAAGTGCGTTTCTAAGCAATGTAGGTATACCTTGGTACCTTTAGATCTTAGGTGATGATGTTTTCCTTGATAACACTCGGTTTCTATAACACCTGAATATCAAGACCCGTTCCCCTTTGTGTGACTTGATGGTGGTTACGGTGATGGTTGTGGTTAAGGTGATGGTTGTGGTTACGGTGATGGTTGTGGTGGTGTGGCTTGATGGTGGTGACGGTGGTGGTTGTTGTCGTGGTGTTGTTCTTCAGCTGAAAGAGAGAGAAAGGAGATGGTGATGGTGGTCGCGGTGGTGGATGGTGATCGCGGTGGTGGATGGTGATCGCGGTGGTGGATGGTGATCGTGGTGGTGGATGGTGATCGCGAGGGTGGTGATGATGTGTCCTTGGCGGTAGGTGACGGTGGTGTTGGTTTCGGTAGCAGGCTGCGGTGGGGTGGTTCCAGGTGGTAGTCAGCGGTGGTGTAGTTCCGGTGGGGTGGAGGTGATGGTGGTGTTGGCTGTTGATGAAGAGAAGAAGAAAGGGAGGTGGAACCAGCGGCCGAAGATGATGGTGATGCCACTGTCGTCCCTTGGCAGTGGCGGCGACGGGTGGTCCGGCGGAAGGGCGGTCCGGCGGTGATGGTGGTGGTCGTGGGAATGACACCCGAGAGAGGGAGAGGAAAAGAGAAGAGAGGGAGAGGAAGAGTTAGTGATGTGTGTGTGTTTGTTTTTAAAAAAGAAAATTCTGCATGTGTGGGTTTCCAAGGAGTTGGCCGGCAATCATATCTTCCTAAATTATTACCTCTCCACTCACTTATTTATTATTATATATATATATTTATATATATATTTATATATATATTTATATATATATATATAGCATCTAGTAAAACACTAAGTATGAAAATGTTGAACCTAGTTTTAAATTAGCGTTTTATAATTTGGAGAGTAATTATTAAATTTGTCACGTTTGACGTAAACGTTATATTTATTTAATATTTTGTAAACGATTATTACCTGGATTTTGACCGGTTGTTACATTGGTTCATTTAAGCTCTTCATAAGACGAGCTCGGACCTAACCAATCTCGATCCTTAACATTTATTACAAGTCAAGTCCAATTTAAAAGAAAACAAAAGTTAATACTGTTTGAGATTAGATTTATTATATGAGCCTACAGGCCTAGTTAGGTTTTTAGGGTTTCTTGTGATATCTATAAATTGTAACCTAGTAATTTAATAATATCAATTCAGTCTTTTTACCATCTTACATGATATCAGATCCCTAGGGTTCTGGTTGTCATCTTCCTAGCGCAACACACAAAAATAAAAACCCTAGCCGCCACCACCAAGCTCAAACCCTAGACAGGGCGGCGTGCCGCCACTCCCGCTGCCCTGTCCCATCTTCGTTTTCTGTTTTGTTTCTTTATTTTCTAGTCCCCGTTGAATAAATCTTTGTTATCGATTGAATATGCAAACATGATATCCATTATTTTAGTTAGGTCACCATCATTCTCTTTGTTTATTCTTATATACGGCTAGCAAAATGCAGCGATCACTTCTTTTTCTTTTCTTTTTTTAATTCTTGGTGTTTTAGCCGCACTAAGGACCACGGTCCATGACCATTGATCTCACACTTCGGTTTGATTGGTTATTTTTTTTCTTTTTTATAAATCTACGAATCTTATCTCTTCATCTATAAATCAAAGAGACCGCCGCCTAACGACGTACATTGCCCTTTCTCTCAGCCTTTTTTTCTCTTTTTACATTTACGAACCTTATCTCTTGATCTACGGATCTAAGAGACTTGCGCCTGACCACGGTCACGTGCCTTTCTCTTTGGTTTTTTTTCTTTTTTACATCTACGAACCTTATCTGTTGATCTACGTATCCAAGTTGCCACCGGCTACTAGCCTCGATATATCACCAATGACTATGGTCGCCAATTCTCAACTTATTATTTCAAACCAAAATATGAATGATAAGATTAAGCATAATATTAATTTGTTGGCAGAAGTTTGTATATCTGAGTCGATCGAAGCATTTTATCTTATTATTATTGTTTTTTTGTTTTCCGGCCTTAGCGTCCGGTTACTCCCGCTTTAACTGCGGGGGAGTATTAGATATTAAGTTTATTATATAAGCATACGGGTGCAGTTAAGTTTCTAGAGTTTCTTGTGATATCTATAAATTGTAACTTTAACAATTTAATAATATCAATTCAGTGTTTTTACCATCTTATAAATACATCAATAATATTATATGCACTTCAAAGTAACTCGATCTGGAGATCATTATTACAATATATTGTAATAATGATCGCCGCTAATAGTGTCGCCGCTATTGGTTAAGTACGATCAATCCCTGTACGTTAGATCTGTTGCACGATCAATGGTTAGATCTTTTGGAAAAAATTGGAAACGGATTAACGAACAATAGCGGCGACATGTCGCCGCTAATACTGTCGCCGATAATGACGTTGTCGCCGCTAATAGCGGCGCCACTATTACTGACATTTCTTGTAGTGATATGAAATGTTTGGTTAAAAGTATATATAGTTACAGAGAGAAATAACAACCTCTAATTATATGTTTCATTTTTACCATAAATAGCTTCCTTTACATATTGTAACTTCATCTCAATAACACCTAAATATATAACACAAAGAAAGTAGCGACAATTATAACAAAAATGAATAAAGATGGCTACACTCGAAGAGCAATATGTTGCTTCTTTGTCACGACGTTGGTCGTGACGAACCATGCGGCTGTAGTCGATATAAAAACCAAAGGTGCCAAGGGTGATGGCATAACCGATGATGGCCCGGTAATACTATTGACATACATCTTTTATTGTCATGTGTTTGTTTGTTTGTTTTTTTTATTTCCTGCTAACTGCATGTACTGATGATTTGATGATTTGATGTTAATTTCATATTATTTAGGCGATATTGAGCGCGTGGAAAGAAGCATGTGCAGGACCAGCACCAGGCTCGTTGTTGATTCCGACGGGGACTTATATGTCACTGGCTATTGAGCTGGTTGGTCCATGCAAGGGTCCGGTTGAGATCATCGCGAAAGGCGCCACCATAAAGGCGCCGACAGAGCTTGCAAAGTTCACAAAAGACAGTTGGATCACCATAAGGAATGTTGATGGGCTAACCATGACTGGTGGTACTTTTGATGGCCAAGGCCAAGAAACATGGAAGAGTAAAAAGTGTAAGGATTCAACAACGTGCCAGATACCAGTCGTAAGTGTTTCTTTAGCGCGTAAGATAAAATGAGCGTTTGTTGTAATGCTATAAATAGTTGATCAACATACATAGTATATTATTATTGTGTACATGTTTTTTCATTAGTAGTGTGTAGAAGTTAATTATATTCTAATCTCTCTTTGTGATACTTTTTTAGAATCTCAGATTAAGTAAACTCAAGAATTCCTTGTTTAAAGACCTGACTTCTATCAATAGCAAGAACTTTCATATAGCTTTAAGGGGTTGTGACAACAGCAGGGTCGAAAATGTTAACATTGACGCACCAGGGAACAGTATCAACACAGATGGGATTCATATCGCGAAGTTAAACGGGCTCAACATCACAAACTCAAAATAGGAACGGGCGATGATTGTATCTCTTTCGGAGAAGGAAGCAAGAATATCCATATCGAACGAGTAGTGTGTGGACCGGGACATGGCTTTAGTATCGGAAGTTTGGGGAAATACCCGAATGAAGAACCAGTGGAAGGATCTTTTTAAAGAATTGCACAATCACAGGCACCATTAACGGAGTTAGGATCAAAAGTTGGCCTGATTCACACCCTGGAATCGTTCGCGACATTCATTTTGAAGATATCATCATAAACGGTGTGACAAATCCGATACTGATCGATCAAGAATATTGTCCAAATAAAGCATGCAAGGTATTGTAAGGTATTTTTGATTGCATGTTGAAATGAATAGTTTGGTATAGCTAACTTAAGATTTCTAATTCAAAACAACATATTTACTCATAAGTAGTTAATTAGTTTGTATACTTAATGCAACCCTAGCACTTTTGAAACAACTTTTAGTATATTAAGTGCAATTATAACCTTGCAGCTTAATTTAACACAGAAAATCATTTTCAGTCCTTTACAATGTAACCACCTGTATTTCTGTATTCACTTATGTAAAACATTTGTTAATAATACAATCACGGGTATTCCAATTATAAAGTTTGCGATAATAAATAATAATAATAATCGTAATAATAATAATAATAATAATAATAATAATAATAATAATAATAATAATAAAAATAATACTGTTATTAATAATTAGCAAGAATTATTAAAAATATATATATATATATATATAAACATGTATTAAAAAAAATGGATTTATAAGTCCAGGGGCTGTTTCTGACAATTTAGAAACTTAATAAGAAGTTTCACACATAAAATGATAAGTTTGAAATCGCAGGGACCATTTCTGTAATTTTTTTTAAAAACCGTCTCCCACCCCGTATTTCCGGCGAGTCGCCGGCGAGGCTCCGGCCGAACTCCGGCGAGCCAAAAACGATGAAATTACTCGACTTCAAGCTACAAAACCGGTTCCAGTACACTCGTGGATGAGATTCGAACCTCATGAACTCATTAAACATGTTTAAACATCAAAATATTCGGATCCAAAGCAAACACATCGAGATCACGAAATTCCCGACCAAAAGCAGTCAAAATTATCCCAATTGGAACCCCACAATCACACCGAAAGTTTCCTTGGATCCAAATTAGATTGAATTCCAACACAAAACGTGTTGAATTAGTCAAATTAACGGCTATAATTGTTACTTTTATCTCGGATTCTAAACCGACAAAGAAACCCACTCAAACACTTTCAATAATCAAATTGATGTCATATTATTAACCATTTCTCAGTCCCGAACCTACCCATACTCTCAAAATCATCTGAAACACACACAATCATCGAATTTGATTCTCTTGAAGCCGCGGACTCATCTCGAACTCAAACTCATCAAATACAATACCTCAACAGGTAATTAATACCTCTATAATCTCGTTGTTACATGAGGAATGAAAGCCCCATGGTTTCAATCACCATTGAAATCGAATCGAGGTTCAATTCGAACCTAGGGTTCTTCGGGTTTTGGGGGTTCTGTTTGGGTTGGTTTAAAAGAAATAAAAGCCGGATCATAACCGCGGCTTAGGCCTTGGTTCACCGGTTCCCATGCTTCATTTCACACAGGAGGTCCCGGGTTCGACCCCGGGCCACCTCAACCATTTTTTTGGGCTTTTAAGCCTTTAAAAATTCTGAAAAAAATTCTAAAAATTTTAAAAATGTTTTTACAAACATTAAAAATTTTAAAACAACTTAACTACTTTTTGAAATTCATTTTTATATTTTATTTATTTATTTTTAATTGTTTTAAACAAATAAAGTAACTAATTATATTTTCTACCAATTAATAATTAATGTATAATATATAATTATACAATAAATAGATTGAATTCAATATATATACATAGGTATATATTATCCAATTATCAAAACAATTTTTATTTGATTAAATTACATGTATATAATTTTATATAATTGTATACAATTTATAACTCGTGTATATACTTAACATACAATATATAGTTATGTTCATTTATGTATAAATGTATTATATACATATAATCATGTATATAATTATACATATAATTATATATAATTACTTGATTATATATAATTATGAATATAATTATACATATACAATTTATTAATAAATTGTATAAACGTATAACCTACACGTATAAATTTTTATTAAAATTTTTGACATAATCACTTTCAATAAATTCGTTTATTTCAAGACATTTCAAACCAAATAAAATTTATCAGCTTAAACTACCATAGAAATTCTAATACATTCCCAAATTCCCAAATCGTTATTATTCTAACTCGAGACACCGTTCCTTAGGTTAATTATAAGGAAATCGTTGGTGTCTAAACTATCACGTCCAAACTCCAATCTCATCAATCAAGTGAGTATTCATATCCCCTTTTTATATCATTTCCTATTTGGGGGAAATCATGTGATACAATATATTCTATCATGATATTCTATTGTTATTCATTTTCAATTCAATTCAAGACAGGTTATGTTATTACTTGCAATTACGTGAACATACTGTGATAAACTGGACGACAGTAAACCCTAATTCAATCAATCAATCAATCCTGGAAACAATGTAGATCTACTGGTTTGGATAATCCACCCCATATGAACAGTCGAGTGGTGATTGTGCCAGAGGCAATTTAGTCAATCTATGGTGTTTATGTGCAAGTCTATATTATATGCAAAGTGTCAAGTCAAGGGGTTTTTATTGTGTCGGTTTATCTATATGCTTCGCGGTTGCCATATAAGTCTTAATATTACCTTGTGAATTGAATTACAATCGATGGATCAATCAATCAATCTATATGTATATTCAAAACTGTGATTACTCACCAGCTAACTCGTTAGCTGACTTTATTTTCTCACATGATTTCAGGTTAAGCAAGATAGTGGACTTCTACGTGCTCATCTAAGACACGGACCTAGTTAAAATAAAAGACAATTATTATTTGTGGTTTCGATTGTTGTAATTGTGTATGTTGTACTTATTCTATCATGTAATCTGATTTAATATTATTTCCATTATTAGACAACCATGTGTTATGAACAATCCATCATTCCCTCGTCCGCTCCGATGATTCCGCCGTCGGTCGGGGTGTGACAGATTGGTATCAGAGCCATGGTTATAGGGAATTAGGTTATTAGAAATGGAATGACCTAGACTATAACTAAGTACCTTTACACATGAGTCCTCTCATGTATTTTATATGCTTAGACAGGATTTTATGTGCCTTACATGTTTATACTTGATTATGTGATTATCTGTTTATGTGATTCTTCTTATACTATGAATCTATCAATATACACACGAATCTTAACTCATACTCTAAGGCACTGTGTGCCTAATTCAAGTGATTTCAAACTCCAAAACTCGATTGTTATTCATGGTTTTCAAATCTCGTCAAAGTCCGTGTCACATGACCGAGAACATGCAATGCTGGAAGAGTGGGATACCTGTATCTTAAGGTGTTCTGTCTAGGCAAGGTATTCATACAACTTGATTACCTTACCTGGGAACCCTTGGATGAGTATTCGCTTATAGGTACGCATGTCCTCGTGCTGGACACAAATACTTTGATAAGTCAACGTATTCGCTTTGGTTTGCGAACCGAACGTTTACACTCCAAACCTCTCATTGTTGTTTTAAACAATCTCATTAATGATTTATTATTTTGAGAAGTTTTAAAAACCAATTACCCGTTACTCATAAAGGTTTCTTCGTTCCTTATTATACAGCATGTCTTCTCGTCAAAACCGCTCCCGATCTAGAAGCTCTGGCCGCAAGATTGCTGCTATGGTGGCACGCGAAGTTGCTGCGGTTATCCCAACACTGCTTACTCATCTGAACCAAGGCAACAATGCTGTCCAAAACACAACTGCACCAAACACTGTCCAAAACCCAACTGCACCAAACCCTCCCAAACTTGTACTTACAAGCATTTCAATTCCTGCAATCCCACTAAGTTTAGCGGAGTCGAGGGTGCCACTGGTCTTCTGCAATGGTTCGAGAGTATTGAAAACACGTTTCTTAACAGCGAATGTCCTGAAAATCTCAAAGTTCGATACGCTACCAGTGTTTTCCAGAAGAGAGCTTTGACTTGGTGGAACGGGGAAAAACGAACCCGTGGTACTGATGCTGCCCTGGCATTGACGTGGGCTGAAGTAAAGGAACTCATGACACGAGAATTCTGCCCACGAAATGAAATCAAAAGACTAGAAGCTGAATTCTGGGATTTGGCTCAGGAAAGCGGCGAGAATCTGGCTTACACCAACCGTTTTCACGAGTTGAGTCTCCTGGTTCCTCATCTAGTTACTCCCCCATCTCGAGCTATCGAGAAGTACATAGGTGGTCTCCCTATGCAAATTCAGGATACCGTGTGGGGTAGGAACCCTACTAACTTGGCAGATGCTATCCGTCTAGCAGCTCAGTTAACCGACAACCATGTCAAGGCCGGTACCTTGACCAGGAAGGGTGACAAGAAGAAAATGGAGAAGTCTTCTACTGAAACAACCAAGGAAGACAAGCCTGAAACTTCCAGGAACCGGAAGAGGAAGGCTAACTCTCAAAACTTTGCTGTAATTACCCCTGCTGTTCCAATCAACCAAGTCGCACCGACCTATCAACCAACCATGAATAATCAAGCCCCAACAAAGAAACCTTACACCGGGCCATTTCCACAATGCAACATCTGCAAGTATCATCATCCTACTGGTGCTAAGTGTCGTCAGTGCACCAGTTGTGGTCGTTTGGCCATACATTCAACATATGCAGGAATGCTGCTAAGGTATTGGTAAATGCGCCAGTCCAACAAAACCCTCCTGCAATTGCTCAAGTTCGTGCATGTTATCAATGCGGTGATCCAACTCATTTCCGTAACCGATGTCCTCAGCTCGTTAATGCCGTACCCGCAGCACAAGGGCGTGCTTTTAACATCAATGCCCAACAAGCTCAGGCTGCCAATGATGTGGTGAATGGTACGTTCCTAATCGATCATCAATATGCTTCAATTTTATTTGATACCGGTGCCGATAAAAGTTTTGTATCCTTGGAATTTGAACCTTTGCTTGTTAATACCCGAACTAAGTTAGGGAAACCGTTTACAGTAGAATTAGCTGATGGAAAATCTGTCACAATTGATTCTGTCATTCAAAATTGTACCCTTAAACTTAGTGAACACGAATTTCCTGTCGATCTTATACCGATGCCACTTGGAAGTTTTGACGTCATTATAGGCATGGATTGGTTGTCAAAGAACCATGCTGAAGTCGTCTGTTTCGAGAAAATCATCCGGATCCCTCGCGCGTCTGGAAGTGTCTTAAATATTTACGGGGAAAAGCTTTCCAAGGGATTAAAACTCATGTCCTGCACCAAAGCTCAAAAGTACCTCCGCAAACATTACGTGGCTTTCTTAGCTCATATCGTGAAGGCAGATGAGAAACCGAAGAAGATTGAAGACATTCCGGTTGTTCGAGAGTTTCCTGAAGTCTTTCCCGATGATTTAACCGGTCTTCCTCCTGTTCGTCAAGTCGAATTCCGTATTGACCTTGTGCCTGGCGCAACTCCAGTAGCAAAATCTCCCTATCGACTTGCACCATCTGAGATGCAAGAGCTTGCTAGTCAACTTCAAGAGCTCTCCGATAAAGGATTCATTCGACCAAGTTCCTCGCCCTGGGGAGCCCCAGTTTTGTTTGTGAAGAAGAAGGACGGTTCTTTTCGAATGTGCATCGATTACCGGGAGCTTAATAAGCTTACTATCAAAAACCGGTATCCTCTACCCAGGATCGACGATTTATTTGATCAGCTTCAAGGAGCCTCTCATTTTTCCAAAATCGATCTCCGCTCAGGTTATCATCAATTACGAGTGCACGATGATGATATTCCCAAGACAGCTTTTCGCACAAGATATGGCCATTACGAGTTTACAGTAATGCCATTCGGGTTAACCAATGCACCTGCTGTGTTCATGGATTTAATGAACCGCGTGTGTAAACCATATCTGGACAAATTCGTGATCGTTTTCATTGACGACATTCTCATTTATTCAAAATCAAAATCTGATCACGAACATCATCTCCGTTCGATCCTTGAACTTCTGAAACAGGAAAAGCTTTATGCAAAATTCTCAAAGTGTGAATTTTGGCTTAAAGAAGTCCAATTCCTTGGTCACATCGTAAACGACAAAGGTATTCACGTGGATCCTGCAAAGATTGAGGCAGTGAAGAATTGGGTAGAACCCAAAACTCCTACCGAGATTCGTTCATTCCTTGGCTTAGCCGGTTACTACCGTCGCTTTATTCCAAACTTCTCAAAGATCGCTGTGCCTCTCACCGCCTTGACACATAAGGACAAGAGTTTCGTGTGGGGACCAGATCAGGAGAAAGCTTTTCAAACCCTCAAGCAGAAGTTGTGTGATGCCCCAGTCTTGACTCTCCCCGATGGGAATGACGATTTCGTTGTCTACTGTGATGCTTCGAAGCAAGGTCTTGGTTGTGTTCTCATGCAACGAGGCAAAGTCATAGCTTATGCCTCAAGACAACTCAAAATTCATGAGAAAAATTACACAGCCCATGATCTCGAGCTAGGAGCTGTGGTATTCGCACTCAAAATTTGGAGGCACTACCTTTACGGCACCAAGTGTATTGTATTTACCGATCATAAAAGCCTTCAGCACATATTCAATCAGAAGGAATTAAACATGAGACAACGACGATGGGTTGAATTACTTAATGACTACGATTGTGAAATTCGCTACCATCCAGGAAAGGCGAATGTCGTAGCCGACGCATTAAGTCGAAAGGGTCAAGTTATGCTTCAAAGTATTACCATTCAAACCGACCTCTTAACCCGTATACTCGAAGCTCAACACGAATCAATCACCGAGGGCAACATGTATGAGGAAATGTCATGTGGTGCTGAACTCCAATTGGAAACCAAGTCGGACGGACTACTGTATTTTCTAAATCGACTTTGGATTCCGAATCGCGATAATCTTCGAACAACCATTCTGGATGAGGCTCACAAGGCTCGCTATTCTATTCATCCGGGAGCAGATAAGATGTTCATGAATCTTCGGAACCAATATTGGTGGCCCGGCATGAAGAAGGATATAGCCTTGTATGTATCTAAATGCCTTACATGTTCCAAAGTCAAAGCCGAGCATCAACGTCCCTCTGGATTACTCGTACAACCCGAGGTTCCATTATGGAAATGGGAGAGCATATCCATGGATTTCATTACCAAGCTGCCTCGTACCGCTAGTGGTCACGATAGTATCTGGGTTGTCATTGATCGATTGACTAAGTCGGCTCATTTCATTCCAATTCGGGAAGATTATCGAGTCGAGAAATTGGCTCGTATTTACATCAATGAAATAGTCAGTCGGCATGGTGTACCTTTAGATATTATCTCTGATCGCGATGGTCGTTTTATCTCTCGTTTCTGGCAAAGTCTTCAATCGTCTTTGGGAACACAACTGAATCTCAGCACAGCCTATCACCCCTAAACCGATGGTCAAACTGAAAGAACGATACAGACCCTCGAGGATATGCTCCGGGCTTGTGTCATTGATTTCAGTGGATCGTGGGATTCTCATCTTCCGTTGATTGAATTCTCATACAATAACAGTTATCATACCAGCATCCAGATGGCACCATTTGAGGCCTTGTATGGTCGAAAGTGTCGATCTCCCATCTGCTGGTCTGAAGTTGGTGAATCACAGATTACTGGTCCGGAATTGATACAAGAAACAACCGACAAAATTCATAAGATCCGTGATAACTTGGTCGCTGCTAGAAATCGTCAAAAGCATTATGCTGACAAAAGACGTAAGTCCATGGAATACAATGTCGGTGATCTCGTACTTCTTAAGGTGTCACCTTGGAAGGGAGTGATTCGCTTTGGAAAGAAAGGGAAGCTAGCACCTCGTTACGTGGGTCCATTCAAAGTGCTCGAGCGAATTGGGAAAGTGGCCTACAAGCTTGAACTACCTCAAGAACTTAGCAATATACATCCGACGTTTCATGTTTCAAATCTTAAGAAATGTCTTGCCGATGAAAATCTCCACATCCCACTCGACGAAGTCCAGATTGATGAATCTATGCACTTTATTGAGAAACCTGTGGAAATTATGGATCGGGAAGTTAAACAACTCAAACGCAGTCGGATACCCATTGTCAAAGTTCGTTGGGAATCTAAACGTGGCCCAGAATTCACCTGGGAACGTGAGGACCAAATGAAAACCAAATACCCTCATCTTTTCGTTTCAGCCTCCTCGTGATTTAAATTTCGGGACGAAATTTCCTAAAGCAGGGGAGACTGTAACCACCTGTATTTCTGTATTCACTTATGTAAAACATTTGTTAATAATACAATCACGGGTATTCCAATTATAAAGTTTGCGATAATAATATAATAATAATCGTAATAATAATAATAATAATAATAATAATAATAATAATAATAATAATAATAAAAAATAATACTGTTATTAATAATTAGCAAGAATTATTAAAAATATATATATATATATATATAAACATGTATTAAAAAAATGGATTTATAAGTCCAGGGGCTGTTTCTGACAATTTAGAAACTTAATAAGAAGTTTCACACATAAAATGATAAGTTTGAAATCGCAGGGACCATTTCTGTAATTTTTTTAAAAACCGTCTCCCACCCCGTATTTCCGGCGAGTCGCCGGCGAGGCTCCGGCCGAACTCCGGCGAGCCAAAAACGATGAAATTACTCGACTTCAAGCTACAAAACCGGTTCCAGTACACTCGTGGATGAGATTCGAACCTCATGAACTCATTAAACACGTTTAAACATCAAAATATTCGGATCCAAAGCAAACACATCGAGATCACGAAATTCCCGACCAAAAGCAGTCAAATTATCCCAATTGGAACCCACAATCACACCGAAAGTTTCCTTGGATCCAAATTAGATTGAATTCCAACACAAAACGTGTTGAATTAGTCAAATTAACGGCTATAATTGTTACTTTTATCTCGGATTCTAAACCGACAAAGAAACCCACTCAAACACTTTCAATAATCAAATTGATGTCATATTATTAACCATTTCTCAGTCCCGAACCTACCCATACTCTCAAAATCATCTGAAACACACACAATCATCGAATTTGATTCTCTTGAAGCCGCGGACTCATCTCGAACTCAAACTCATCAAATACAATACCTCAACAGGTAATTAATACCTCTATAATCTCGTTGTTACATGAGGAATGAAAGCCCCATGGTTTCAATCACTATTGAAATCGAATCGAGGTTCAATTCGAACCTAGGGTTCTTCGGGTTTTGGGGTTCTGTTTGGGTTGGTTTAAAAGAAATAAAAGCCGGATCATAACCGCGGCTTAGGCCTTGGTTCACGGTTCCCATGCTTCATTTCACACAGGAGGTCCCGGGTTCGACCCCGGGCCACCTCAACCATTTTTTTTGGGCTTTTTAAGCCTTTAAAAATTCTGAAAAAAATTCTAAAAATTTTAAAAATGTTTTACAAACATTAAAAATTTTAAAACAACTTAACTACTTTCTGAAATTCATTTTTATATTTTATTTATTTATTTTTAATTGTTTTAAACAAATAAAGTAACTAATTATATTTTCTACCAATTAATAATTAATGTATAATATATAATTATACAATAAATAGATTGAATTCAAATATATACATAGTTATATATTATCCAATTATCAAAACAATTTTTATTTGATTAAATTACATGTATATAATTTTATATAATTGTATACAATTTATAACTCGTGTATATACTTAACATACAATATATAGTTATGTTCATTTATGTATAAATGTATTATATACATATAATCATGTATATAATTATACATATAATTATATATAATTACTTGATTATATATAATTATGAATATAATTATACATATACAATTTATTAATAAATTGTATAAACGTATAACCTACACGTATAAATTTTTATTAAAATTTTGACATAATCACTTTCAATAAATTCGTTTATTTCAAGACATTTCAAACCAAATAAAATTTATCAGCTTAAACTACCATAGAAATCCTAATACATTCCCAAATTCCCAAATCGTTATTATTCTAACTCGAGACACCGTTCCTTAGGTTAATTATAAGGAAATCGTTGGTGTCTAAACTATCACGTCCAAACTCCAATCTCATCAATCAAGTGAGTATTCATATCCCCTTTTTATATCATTTCCTATTTGGGGGAAATCATGTGATACAATATATTCTATCATGATATTCTATTGTTATTTCATTTTCAATTCAATTCAAGACAGGTTATGTTATTACTTGCAATTACGTGAACATACTGTGATAAACTGGACGACAGTAAACCCTAATTCAATCAATCAATCAATCCTGGCAACAATGTAGATCTACTGGTTTGGATAACCCACCCCATATGAACAGTCGAGTGGTGATTGTGCCAGAGGCAATTTAGTCAATCTATGGTGTTTATGTGCAAGTCTATATTATATGCAAAGTGTCAAGTCAAGGGGTTTTTATTGTGTCGGTTTATCTATATGCTTCGCGGTTGCCATATAAGTCTTAATATTACCTTGTGAATTGAATTACAATCGATGGATCAATCAATCAATCTATATGTATATTCAAAACTGTGATTACTCACCAGCTAACTCGTTAGCTGACTTTATTTTCTCACATGATTTCAGGTTAAGCAAGATAGTGGACTTCTACGTGCTCATCTAAGACACGGACCTAGTTAAAATAAAAGACAATTATTATTTGTGGTTTCGATTGTTGTAATTGTGTATGTTGTACTTATTCTATCATGTAATCTGATTTTAATATTATTTCCATTATTAGACAACCATGTGTTATGAACAATCCATCATTCCCTCGTCCGCTCCGATGATTCCGCCGTCGGTCGGGGTGTGACATACAAGATCTTTAGACTGATCTTTAAACTTCGATAATCCTAATTCGACAAGTTTTCAGAATATTAAGGATCAACTTCCTATACATTTTTGTCATTTTTTATGATGTAATAAGCATAAATATTTGTGAGTAAACTTTTGTAATAGCCCGCGACTCACACCAACTAATATTGCGTGCTTTGCTCGCAACATGTGCATTGATTTGCTTTTGTTTGTCAAAGTGAAACTTCTCAAGAGGTTACGGATTCATGAATTACTCCCATCCAATTACTTAAGTCTATAGTTCTTCTCTAACTTAAAGTCAACGCCCTTAAAACACATTTGTAGTATTTAGGATTGAACATTTTTTTTATGAACTTAACATCTTTACTGATCACGGGTATTGTAGGATCTACCTAGGGTGTTACAATCAACCCCGCCCCTCCTTATGGACCAATCATCCTTAATGTAATTTGACCCATCATCCCAATCAGAGATGTAAGATTTACCTAAGGTGTGCCCTGAACATCTTGGAGGCTTATCATCCGTGATGAGGTTTGCCCCATCTAAGCATGCTTAACTGGAAAATTCTCTTCACATTTCGTGCGAATTCAACATCTCTAACATGCCTACGTTTGATGTGTTGCCTATGCTGTTAAAAACTTAGTCTTAAATAAGATTTTAAAATATTAGCGTCTTGTAAATCACATAAAAATCTATCATAAATATCATCCGCTGCTATGTATCCTAGACTCATTCATAAATCATGATACTTTAGTCACTAATAATAATTCTCTTAGAGATTACGTTCGCTATGTATAGAGTTGATTTAATTCTTGTGATAACTAGAAAGGTGCTCCATCAAAAGTGAAGATATCAAATGTGAGTTTTAGGAGGATTAGGGGAACATCTGCAGCTAAGGTAGCAATGAAGCTTCATTGTAGTGCAGGGGCACCATGCGAAAACGTCGAGGTGGCTAATATCAGCTTGACATTCAATGGAGGACCAGCTACTTCTGAGTGTTTTAATACCAAGCCTAAAGTCATCGGTCAAAACGTCCCTGCAGTTTGTCATGCCTAAATCAATGATAATCATCTCCGACCGTTTAATCTGGCTCATCAATCGAGCAGACATATATTGTTGAAAAGTGATAGAAAATGGTGGATGCAAAATTCAGAACCTATATATCTATGAATATGTATTTCTAAGGATGTACATAAGTAGCTTTTGATATATTTCATCTATATTTTAAGGTTTTATGTGTATATGAATATTGAATTCAAATGGGATTGAAATTTATTATATAAAAGTTGCTTAATATAAACCGAGCCGATTAAAAGGTCAAGACTAACGTTATCTTCGTTGATATTAATCATGCATCGTTGATATTAATCATGCACAACTTAATTAAAAAACTATCCGTAATATATACATATTGACCATGCATATTATATAGGAAGACAACATATATTGTTGTTATTTCATAATTTTCTGCATGCTAAATTCTTCAATTATTAACAAACCTAAAGTTATCTTCGTTAAATTCATCACAAGTTTCATTTGTTAACAAGTAAAAATGTAAAATACAGGAGTTTTCGATAATAATACAAGTGTGCATTATAAGTATGCTTTGAAAATTAAATGAACATGTTTGGCAAATAAAATGACATTTAGGTAAACCTACCAAAGCAAAATTAAGTTAAAAAAATTACTACTGTACGTGTGGTTCCAAGTAGTTCCTGATGATCGGTACCAATTTTTTTTACTTCTTTCACGTTTCTTTAGACAACGATGTTATTTCATGTCACGATAAGAAACCAGGTTTACCAACGAATTAAAGTGCGTCAGTAATTTTTTTTTTGTTTGAACAGCAGATGACTCCGAACCTGACGATCTATCGGGACTGGTTATCCTAGATCTAGCTGTCAGTCGTAAGTCATACCCCACAGATGCGCGGGAACCGGATTGAATCCGTAAACCCTCGCCCCCCATCAGGATCGAACCTGGGATGAATCCCCGAGCCAAACTCTCACCTAAATGTCGTAGAAGTTAAATAAAATTGTGGTATTTGAACCTGGGTCACTTAGTACACCAGGTCAACCCTTTAACCACTCCACCACTTACATCATTTGCAAGTGCGTCAGTAATTGTCGAAAAATCTCACAAAATAAAAATATTAACTTTTAAATGTCTTTAGATAATTTACCAATCATACGAGATCCAATAAATTGAATGAAAATTTACTGACAGATTGTATGAAATTTCAAATTAAAACTAATTAATATTCATTGTCGTTGGACACAAAATCTCACGTAAATTCATCAGTTATTATCGATGGATTACCAACAAAATCTCCAAAAGTTAGAGAAAGGACATTTCATTTTTAGTTGTCTTCGGATAACTTAAATGCGTCACTACATAAAAATAAATAAACATTGATAGTCCATCGGTAAAAGAATCCAATTTTTTCTTCTCAAGATTTTAATTTTTTTAAAATCCTTTTGTAAAAAGACATTTTATTCTTTCATAAATTTCATTAGTATTAACCGTCATTAACCCATATAGGTAACCATTGCCCACTCCCGGATTACCAGCGCGCTTTCACCGATAAATTGGACGTAACAAATAGTATCTTTACACACAAAATTGTCCGTCAGTATTTGTTCTTGTTTTAGTTTTGTAGCGTGTTGTTAGATCTTTAATCTGAGTTTGTGTGGATCAAACCCGCCCACGAGTGCAGTTTAAGTGGTATGTTCTTTGGCTTCTGATTGAGTACGCAAAAACGAGAAACACAAGAGACAATGAGTGATTTCTGATTCTTATTTGGTGATTGCTTAAGTGAAAAAGCATGAGAACTTAGGCTATAAATCCAAAAAGATTTTCCCTTATGATCGTGTTCCTAGACGGATGACGAGCTAAACAACAACTAATGATCGTGGTACTCAGGTTATTAAAATAATGTTTTTTCTCAAAAAGTTAAGGATTCAAACCTATAAATATTATCAATGATATAAAATTAAAAGCAAATAAGATTGTTATAAATAAACAACAATAGTCTCAAGTTAGTAAAGAAACACCTTTTTGGCCAGCATTGGACTGCCTAAAACAATACTAATAAATTAGTAAAAAGTGAACAATAATAACATACCCAGTATATCTCATTAAAAAATTAGTAAAAAATGAACAGGATGCATAAAAGATTTAATGAACCACAACAGTGTTATATCATATATTATATATCACTTTAAAAATAGAAACCGTCTTCCAATTTTTATAGAGTGCCTTCATATCTTCATGAACTTTAAACTTGTAACACACCTTTAGCCGAATTAACCACCAAAATAAACCTACCAATTGCAAACGGCGTGATTTTTCATCTTCCTCGCAATGTAGACATCAACAACCCTTCGATCCCCACTCCTCGCAGCGTCTCTAAAGATCTTTAACAACCACGTCAAGAGGAAAATTCATAAGAAAATCGTTAGTGATAGGTTTTATATCTTCTTGAATATAGGGTCCGAAACCACACGTCATCCTTTCGATTCCTTACGTTCAAAGAGTATCTAGGTGAAGTGACTCCCTTCTTGATCTTCCAGACGTAAATGTTGTATTAACTAACTAGTTAAGGTTTTTATCATAATTAGGTTCAAACGTTCATTACTACGTGAGTTTAGAATATATTTGTTAAGGTTTGTATAGTAATTACTTTTGTGTGTACGTGCGTATGATTTATTAGCTTTCATCATGTAATTATACTCATCATAAATAGGTAAATAATAATACAACACATGAAACATTTACACATAAATCCTCGTTATATATCATATGAAATATTCTTCCATAAAAATACATGTCTATATAGTTTCTGAATTTTTCTATGAGATTTCAACATTTGTGTTCCCTTTTGATTCATTGATGATCCAATTAATTCAAATGGTTCTAAGATAGTTATGGTGGATTTAGGGATGACAAACTCCGGGGACAACTTGACCGACAACTTTAGGCTTGGTGTTAGAACACTCGGAGCTCGCTGGTCCTCCATTGAACGTCAAGTGGATATCGGCCACCTCGATGTTATCGCACGGTACCCCTGGGCTGCAAACAAGCTTCACTGCCACCTTAGTTGAAGATGTACCTCTGATCTTCCTAAAGCTCACATTTGATAACTTCACTTTTGATGGAGCACCACCTTTCTGGTTATCACAATAAGTAAAATTCAAATCCCTAGTAAATTGTATATTGGATTTTTACGTACAATTGGAAATTTTAGAAAAACCACTGATACTTTTAGTTGGTTCTTTTATCAATTTGCTTACGTAACAAGCAAATTCATTTTAAATAAAGAAAATAAGACAAATGGTTCTAAGGTTTGACCAAATTGCAAGTTTAGTTCCTAGATTTTGAAAATTACAAAATTAGTTCAAACTTTTGTGTAGTCATTGCAAATTTGATCCTCAAATTTTACAAGTTGCAAAGTTAGTTTAAATTTTTATATGGACGTTACACATTTGATCCCTAAAGTTAAATATAAAAGTTAGTCTAACCTGTGAAATGTATAAAAATAAATAAATGAATTTAATGCTAAGAAAAAAAAAATGTAACGAATACATAAAAGTATGAACTAGTTTTGTAGTTTTTAATATTTGGATACCAAACGTGCAATGTAGTTAACCTTAGGCATCATTTATGCAATTTTTTTCTTTTAAATATAATAAATTAATTTTTTAAGATTTCACCATGCATCCAGGTAAATGAATTTCACTTTTCCACAATATATGTTAAAAGGAAAAAGAAATAAGAAAAAGAAAAGGGATTTTAAAACATTAGAATAGAATTCACTTCTAGAAGCAAAAGCTTGTATAAATTCGTTGGCTATATAAACGAATTTTTAAGTTCTACAAATAGTTCTAAAAACCACCTAGAAGTATCGGTCCTGTTTATTTTAACATGCAATATATAAGCATATACAAACGTTTTAGTTAATAAGCAATCAGAAACACTTCATAATATATACCTTGCATAAGTTATTCGGACAGTATTCTTGATCGATCAATATGGGATTTGCGACACCGTTCATGATGATATCTTCAAAATGGATGTCGCTTGCGACTCCAGGGTGCGAATCGGGCCAGCTTTTGATCCTAACTCCATTAGTGGTGTTAGTCATTGTGCAGTTCTTGAAAAAGATCCCTTGTACAGGTTCTTCATTTGGGTATTTTCCTAAACTTCCTACGCCGAACCCATGTCCCGGGCCACATGTAACTTTCTCTATATGAACATTCTTGCTTCCGTCTCCAAACGAAATACAATCGTCGCCCGTTTTTATCTTTGCATTTGTGATGTTGAGCCCGCTTAACTTCGCGATATGAATCCCGTCTGTGTTGACACTGTTACCAGGCGCGTCAATTACAAGGTTCTCAAAGCGGTTGTTGTCGCAAGCCAATAGAGCTATGTGGAAGTTTTTGCTATTCATAGACGTTAGGTCTCTAAACAATGAATTCTTGATTTGATTCAATCTGAGATTCTGAGAAATTAAGAGACATAAAAAAATTTGGCATGCTAACATCAAAACCTATAAATTATGGCTACTACATAAATGGGTAAAAGCGACTACGGACAAAAACGGTCACTATCATATTAGTGAGTGATTTTAAATGGTCGCAATGTTAGCGACCAAAACAAAATCAAGATCTATCCCAAGAAGGATAGGTCGTAATTCTGGTCAAGTCGTCAATTTGCGACAGAAACTTAATTGGTCGTAAGATCAGTTGCGTGCAGTGGTGGCACCTGAGGGAGGACTGTTCAAGGCCCGATCACTTTGGGACTTGAAATTTTTGAATTTATTTTATTATATAGATATGTATGTATATGTGTGTGTATATATACATATTTAAAAAACCATGTGTTATTTCAAAACCCAATAACAATTTAATTATTTCGGTCTACTAAACTTTAGGGCTCACCAACACTATAATTACTTAGTTTACTTTCATTACCCAATCTAAACCCATTTCGAAAAACGCTAGAAGAGCATCACCTTTTGCTTAAATAAGTAAATTGGAGTATTTTAGTACCACACTTTTATTTATGAATATAACAATTATTATCGTATTATACACATCTTATAATATATGAACTAGACTTTATGTCATATGGGTCTTTTTTTTCCTACTCGTCCAAGGCCCATAAATTTTCAAGCATTCTCATGAAGAACGTCTCTGGTTGCATTTATATTAGCAACCGTGATTTAAGTGACCCCTGAAACCAATTACAAATTGATCGCGAAAGGGCATTTGCTACAGTTTTGCTACCTTATTTTACGGTCGCAAATGGTTGTTTTTGTAGTAGCGTTTAGAGAAACACTTACAACTGGTATTGAGCATGTAGCCTGAGAATCCTTGCATTTTGTAGTCTTCCATGTTTCTTGACCTTGACCATCCAAAATACCACCAGTCACAGTCAACTTATCAACATTCCTGATGATGATCCAACTGTCTTTTGTGAACTTTGCGAGCTCCGGTGGCGCCTTTAAGGTTGCTCCTTTCGCGACGATCTCAATCGGACCCTTGCATGGACCACCCAAGTCAATAGCAAGTGACATATAAGTCCCTGGTGGAATCAACATCGAGCTCGGTGGTGGTGCTGCACATGCTTCTTTCCATGCGCTTAATATCGCCTAAATCCAACATTAGTATAAGTAATTAGCAAGAAACATGATTATAAACACACAACAATAAAAGATTTAAGTCATTGTTACCGGGCCATCGTCAGTTTTGCCATCACCCTTGGCGCCTTTGGTTTTTATATTCACTACAACCGCCTGGTTCGTCGCGATCAGTGACATAACAAATAAGCAACACATTGCTATTGGAATGTAGCCATCTTTATACATTCTTATATATGTTGTTACTTTCTTTGTGTGTTATATTTTAGGGTTTCAAAGATGAAGTTACACATGGTAAATGAGGCTATTTATAGTAGATATGAATAGGAATATCTAATTGGAGGTAGCTAATTCTTTAGGGAACTATTCTTTACTGTTTACCATACATCTTTAAAGTAAAGGCAAACGTTTCATATTGTAAATTTGATTGCCTAGGTCAGTTTGAACTTTAAAGTGAATGTGATCTTATTGATCCATATCATTTTTTTAAGTTTAAATAAATTATATATAACAAGTACTGTTTATTATAACCCAATATCACATCACTTAGTTAAGGCTTATTACCCATATATATATATGTGGCAAGTTATTATACATATAGCATGTTATATAGCCTATTACGACAAACATTATATGTTAAATTGTATGTTATGACCCATCATAAGACCTTATCCATAAATCATAATGCACGTCCTTAGACGCCCATGTCTTACGTGCAGCCCCGCGTCCGGCTCGTCCAATGGGTAACTAGAGATGCTTGCCCATGGAGTGTACGCCCGTGTGAAAGGGGCAAGTGTGTGGTGTTGGTGGGTTTTACTTCTATAACATTTTTTAGTTTTACTAATTTTTAAATGTTGTAACTAGGTAAAATAATTAAAAAAAAAATTATGTGATTGTTTATTTTAAAGGAATTATTTATATATCACTTCATATAGTGTATCTCAATTAATATAAAATACTTCAGTTTTATAAATAGTTTTCTAGAAAAGTGTTTATTTATTAAGTTAATTAGCTTTTTAAATATAATTCGATTTGGTATAGGAAACAATTTGAATATAATTAAAGAATTAATATATAAGATGATGATGATGTAGACATATAAAGCTAGATTGTAAAGTTGCTTGTATGGATTGTGAGATCGTGAGAAACTAAATTTTTTAAATAATAAATGGAAAACTGATTTGCCAGCTGACATACGTTCGACAAGTTTATGAGTGTTTTTAGGCTTATGATTTAACTCATATCACCTAGCTATTACAACCGATATAACCTAACTAAAAGGTAAAAGCAAATATGACCTAAGTAACCCAAATATCAAACATATTTAGTCATAATGTACTATGGAATTCATGCATATAATCATATGCTGCAGTTTATAAACAAAAATGTTCCATATTGTTATAAATTCCTAAAGTTAAGATATAATATCTCATGAAGCGTTCAGATTTTCACTTGCGAATTTCAAAATAACTCTTCATTTATTGCAATAATACAAATGATATCTCTTTGGAATATTTGACACGTATGAAATAAATCATTTTGAGACGGTTGCAACTAGCTTGATTCGGGGCCTAAAATGGTTTACAAGATTTATGTAGTTTGAGCTTAGGTAGGTTTACCTAAAATCACCATACAATTGCCAAACATTCAAAACTCATTTCTTTTCATTAATTAATATGATTTGTTAGAAAATGTCTAATGTTAATATAATTTTGACTTAGGTTACAATGTTTGTGTGTTACAAAATAATATAAGTGAGAGCCATCTCAACTCGATATTACAATTGGGCGAAAAATTAATTGGGCGAAAAATTGATCTTGTAAGAACTGAGTTGGCTTGTGTCTTGCCGAAATTTTGTGCATTTGGTTTGAGAATTTTTGAAATAACTACAAAAGTGTAGAGTATTGCATGCATTACCAAATTACCAACGTAAAATGAAACGAGCTAGCTAGTTATGTTAGCCGGTGATCGAGTGAGATACTTGATTTCAATCAGCTCATGAGTCAAAGCACCTCAAATTTTTATACGACTGAGCTAATTTTAGCTCGAACACGAATCAAACATTTACATGAGTCAGGGAGGCTCAAGCCAAATCAACTAGTGAAATCAACTTAAGTTTTTAAGAAGCTAATCTATATGAGTCAACAAATTATAAATTGCAAGCCATAAGCTATTTGAATATCTCGATCAGTTATTTGTACGTGTGATTGTGCTGCAAAAACCACAATCAGTTTACATGTATACGTACGATTACACGTACAATTTGGTGAACTGAATTTACTTTGTGTGTACGTTTACGATTTACATAACTCACTTTCTTGTATGTGTCGTTCATGATCACATTTAATCTATGAGTTCTTTTGTTACTTTGTTAATTTATGATTTTTTCACTTACTTTACTTCAATGCTAAACGCTTGTGCCAATACTCTAATAACAGTATTTATTATTATAATAATGATAAATTTAAATTATAATAAGAAGTCAAATGAAGTCTTTAAAGCATCAAAAGTGTAATTTGTACTGTTGGAAGTTTTTTAAAGTGTGGATGACCTTTGTATTTAAAAACAAAATTCATGACAACCTATATACCACATATGATGATTTGGTTAATTTACTCTACATGATTATTTAAATTATTTATAAGAGTAAACTAGTAGAATATTTCATGTGGTTTCATTTCAGAAAGTATATGCATGCATGTCCCTATTTCTGAAACTTTAAGGTTGATGTTGTGATAAAAAAGATTAGAGTATCTTGATGATCTTGGAGTGACTATTGGCGATGGAGGGGTGGTGATGGTGGTGACGATCGATGGATGTTGACGTTGGTCTAGAGGTTGCATGTTGCCGTGAGGGAGCATTAGTGTTGGAAGGCAACAACGGGCGTCTTCGGTGAAAAGGAGATGTGGTTAGGATAAAATAGATAAGTGAATCAATATACGGTTTAGGATATATTTGTATTTTTTACTAGAAATTAAAGTCACTTGCATTTTATCTTATTTAAAAAATCACTTAATGTGAAATTATTTTATAAATTTTCAAAATTTAAATAAACTGATCTAAATGGAAATTACTATTTAATAATTTTTTAAAGTTAAACCTAAAGTATGTGATAGTTGTGAAAAAAGTCACCCAACATAACCAAGTTTTATAACTTATTAGTTAAATCAATTTATATAAAATAAAATTTATTAAATAGTTGTCGATGCTTATATATTTTTCCAATTAAGTTATTTAAATTCTAAGTTGTAACATTTCTAAAAAATGTTTATGACAATGGTAATATAATATAACTACAGTGATTTTATAGTTAGAATATAAGAAGACTATTAAATCTTAGTTATTACATCATGGTAAAATCTTTTTGTGTTTGAGTTTTTTGTTTTCAAAATATTAATTAGTATTGTAAAACCTTTTTAACTGAAAAATGAAGAAAAATAAAGGGGAAATCATATTTTGGTACTTTATTTAGAAATAATGACATTCCGTGCAACATACTTTAGAACTAGGGGCCACCAGTGTTATTTTTAAACATTGAAAATTAAACCTCTAATTTCATATAAACCATATTAATCATTCGTGTAACTTACTCTAACTACTATAATGAATTATTGCAATTATGATTGATTTGGTTACTTTAAAATTTATCAACTTTGACTATACTTTTTAACAACTAGCTAACGAATACTATAAATGCGGTCACCCGGGTAAACTTAGACTAATATGACTATTAATAATATGTGGATGTTTCATCTTAATAAATATATGGTATTAATAACAATAACGTGTCAATATGATCTAGAAGAGCATTTATAGTATTGCTTTTCAGAAAAAGCAAATACTAGCAATACTATAAAGTATAAACACTTACATACATAACAATATAACATTAATTTGTAAGGATAAGTAAGAGCTTACGTGAATGACCACAAAAACATAATGCTATTATCATAACATTAGTTTATTGGTCACAGCCCACGGCCCACAAGTTATCATGAATGCTGAGCCAGCAAATTTTGTGGGCTTTTGGATATGTAAAATTTATTAGCATATTCAGTGTTCTTACGACCAGATCGGACCAGCCGGTCCGACCGGTTCGATGGGGATCGGTCAGGTGGACGGTCCGGTTTGCTATGGTTTGTTTTTGTCTGGTCAAACCAGCCGGTTCGACGGTCCGGTTTGCTATGGTTTGTTTTTGTCTGGTCAAACCAGCCGGTTCGTCTCGAACCGGTGGTCGGACCGGAAAACCAGACCGGTTCGGACCGGATTTTGGTTTTTTTTTTAATAGGTAAAAACAGGGTGTTGAACCATAAATTAGTGTGTTGGATATACAAATATAGTTAAGGTTTATATATAACTATAAAATACATATATAAATTACTTATATTTAATTACATATATACTATATATATAATATACTATATATATAATTATGACGTCTTCTAGTTTTAAATCCGGTCTGACCTATCCGACCACCAAACCAGTAAGACATCCGGTTCGACGTCCGATCCAGTTCTGAAAACATTGAGCATATTGATCGGGTGGTGAAAGTTGAACGTTTAACGACTTTATTTCCGGGTTTTATGTATAAATGTATGAGAAATAGAGTTACTTTGGGAGTATTTGGTGTTTGTAGGTTAAACGTGAAGAATACGGAGAAACGGAAAGAAACGGGATGATAATTGGAGCTCGAGAAGCCAAGATATGATAAATCGAAGTTGTACGGCAATGATATCTTAAAACGGGCATAACTTGAGCTAGGAAGGGAGCTACGGGGCCCATGACCTATCAACGGAAAGGTCTCGAAAAACTACACATGAAAATCAAGGTTGCACAGGAAGGTGGCGCCACTGACGCCTCCATAGGCGCCACCGACGCCGGGGTCCGGGTTTTTGTTGAGATTGAGCCTATTTTGAAGGGATTTAAAAAGGGAAAAAATCCTAATTCAAGTTACACTTCACACACAACAATCTTGGACGAAAATTGGCAATCTTAGATCATTCTCAAGCTCTTCCAACATCAAGAACATCAATTTCATCTGAATTGCATGATCAATTACACTTTTATTGAAGAATCGATGATGATGCAAGGCTAAATCCATTGTGATTCACTTCGGGGGAAGGGTTGTGCAAGTTTTTGTTTTTCCTAGTTTGTAACCTAGATTTAAGATTAAATCTTGAACCTTTTAAGTTATTGTTGGGTTTAATTTATGATTTGATTCGTTAAACGGTTTGATTATGATTTACCCTGATTTTGATCTTCTTTAACTTTGGTTGTCTATGATCATTACGTGATTGATTATTAGAATTAGGGTTTTCATTATTTAAATTGGTAATTATGTGAATAAGGTCCTTTAAACTTTAATCCATAATTGTCACTTAAATCATATCATGTGTAAGTCACCATTAATGACTTCTCACTAGGTTTCATTCAAAAAAAATTGTAACTTTGTCAAACCTGGATCCTAAAGTAGGTTGCTCTTCTTCAAGATTGTTAAAAAACTTAACCTCTATTTCGCTAATTTAATTATTTCTTAATTAAGTCCATCAATCAATTTACTTTTCAATGTTTAGTAGTTTTAAATTAATCGTTGCTAGCACTTTCCGTGATTCCCTGTGGATTCGACACCCTTCTTACCCTTTGCTATTAAGGGTGATTAAGGACTCTTTAATATATATTTTTGACCGACCACACGACATCGATCAAAAATGGCGCCGTTGCCGGGGAATCGTGCGCTTAGTGTTAGTAATAATTATTTGTTTTCTTAAAAATATATATATATATATATATATTCTTTTCTTGTTTTTAGTTTAATTGTTATTTTTGTCGTTCGGAATTACACGGGTATTTATTTCTTGTGTGCAGATAGTTCAGATTCTTATGCATACGAGACATTTCGGAAGGACTTCCCCGTTACTCTTTGATCCTGAGATTGAGAAAACAGCAAGAGACAACGAGTTTTTCACAAGGCACATCCTTCATCAGCTCTTATTCCACGAAGTCTGTGGTCTGAAGAAGGAACCTCATCAGCTAAGGCTAGTCAAATCCTACGAAGACTTTCTAAAACACCGGAAAGTAATCCGTTCAACAACATGGATAACTCGGGAAATCAAAGTGGTCCGTCCAATCAATCTCCTCCACAAAGGGAGCAACCTCTAGGTGACATCCCACCTCCATTGTTCCCACCACATAATGCTCCACCACCTCAGCAACAAATCCCACCATTTAACCCAGTTCAAGGAAACCCTATACCTCCACCACCACAATTCCAAACGGGTGACACTACTCGTGTATACCCACAACCTAATCCATCTATTTAACAAGAACCGGTTAGAAATGTTAACTATGAGGCTCCAAGAAATCCCTCAGTTCAGTTTAATCAATCTAACTCGAGCCGGAATGATGGTGTTAATGGTGATGAAGATATAAGGGATCGAGTATCAAACTGGGATGACGGAATGGAGCATGGGAATTCAAATATTGGATATGGAGTGAGAGATGAAGATGGAGTTGGTTTCAATTATGCTTATCAGCATCCAGGAGGATACAATCATCATTTTAATCTAGTCTTCCAAATGGCTAATCAAGGTCCACCAAGAGCCATGAGACAACCAATGAATTAACATCCTCAACCGGGTTTTCCTCAACATCATGATGGTCTTCCGCAAGTCCATCATCGTGCCCTAATTCAAGGAGTTGAAAGCCATTTTAGACCTCAAATTGCAGTCAATTCATCTCCAATAGTAAGCCCTATTGCACATGTTCGATCTTTCGAAGTAAGGCCACAAGGATTGAACATGTTGCCATCTTTCTATAGTAAAGGAACGAGGAACCTTACCTTCACATTTCTGAATTTGAGGCGGTGTGTGGCACAATTGGCGGACAAGGGTTTACACCGGATCAAGTTAAGCTCGTGTTATTTCAAGTCACATTGAAGGACGCTGCAAAACAATGGTTTCTATCATTGCCATCCGCCAACATCTTTACATGGGAGGATATGCAACAGCAATTCCTAGAAGAGTATTACACACCTCAACAAACAAGTGATGCAAGGGCCAATATTCGGAACTTCCAACAACAACCGGGTGAACTTTTCTATGAAGCTTGGAAACGGTTTAAACAATTGCTAAGGAATTGTCCTCATCATGGTATTCCACAATGGGAGTTGATCAATGCATTTTATGATGGATTGTCCACCGATGACATCCGGGATGTGAACTCTACTACGGGTAGAACATTTCTTTCCAATCATGTGGAGGTGGATTGGGAATTCTTAGAGAAAATGGCGATGAACTCAAAAAGGCAAGCTCAATCTAATAGAAAGAAGAAACACGCCATTGTTAGATCTGTAACTACTACTAATGCCAATGAAAGATTAGAACAGTTGGAGAGAGCTAATCAAATATTGGAGCGCCAGTTAGCAAGTTTGAATCTCCATGGGGGAAATGTGACACCTCAAGGCGGACCAATCTTTCCCGTATGTGAAGGATGTGGTGATCTTAGACATGCTATTATGGACTGTCCAATGAAAGTGGGTAGACCTGAGGAAGAGGTTAATCAAGTATATGGTGATCGGAAGCAATATGATATGAACTCTAATACGTATCATCTAGGTTTGCGTAATCATCCTAATTTTAAGTATGGTAACACATCTAATCAATCTAATCCTCATTTTCAGGTACCAAATCAGGGAGGTCAACCGTACAGAACCGACAATCGATGTATAATAACCAGAATTACAATCAAGGAGAATACAACAAGGGTTACCAACAAAATCAACAAGGAAGCTCAAGCAACTCATCCGAGGTCATGGACTTTCTCCAAGAGATTAAGAAAGACAACGAGGTACGAGATAAAACCATGGAGGCACTAGCAAAACAAGTTGGACAACTAGCGGAAGAGATGGCACAATTGCGAAGAAATCCAGGAACGTTGCCTAGTGACACCACTGTCAATCCTCAACATCAAACGTCAGGTGCAAGAAATACAAAGAGTGCAAACATCAATCAGGTAAGTATTCTTCGCTCTGGTAAAGCATATGACAATAAAGTGGTTTCTTCACCACCATTTGAAGAAGGAGTGGTGGAGGATCTTGGCGAGGATGGGAAAAGTGATGATGAGTGTGAACCGGACACCCATAGTGTTAAACAAAAGAAAATTTGTAACTTTGCCAAACCTGGATCCTAAAGTGGGTTGCTTTTCTTCAAGATTGTTAAAAACTTAAACTTTATTTCATTAAGTTAATTATTTCTCAATTCAATTAATCAAGCAATTTCCTTTTTCAATGTTTAATTCTTCTAGTTTAATCGCTACTAGCAATTCCCTGTGATTCCCTGTGGATTCGACATCCTGCTTACCCTTTGCTATTAAGGGTGATTAGGTACTCTTTAATATATATTTTTGACCGACCATACGATATCGATCACATATTCATTCATTTACTTTCTCTTTAGTCATTTTGGTAAGCTTATCCGTTTTCAATGGCCCAAGCTGAGAAGTATTTTTAAAAAGAGTAAATTACCATTTGCATCCCTGAGATTTGGTGATTTTAACCATTTGCATCCCTACAGTTTAAAAATCCTCATATACCCCCTAACGTTTTATTTTTGTTTCCATTTGCATCCAAAATCTTAACGCCGTTAGAGTTTCTGTTAACTCTTTTGTTAAAATGACTAAATTAACCCTAGTTGAAAATATTAAAGTCAACCTTTACTCGGTCAAACATCTAAAAATAAAAGCCTCATGGTGGAGTGAAAAGCCTGCTCCATTCACAAACACACCTCTCACGTGCACCATCCAAAAATCCTCAGTTTGTTTTTCCTGAAATTAGTTTCATGGTAGAGTGAAAAGCCTGTTAAACATGCTAGCCAAGATCTTAAGGAAGGATGCAGATATTGTTGTTTGGGAACCTGAAAAGAAGTTTGATCGTGATGAAAATCATACCGTACACCTTAAGCATCCGGTATGAGATTCTGCAAATTAGCGCCATTTCTTCATTTTCTTTTGCTGCAAATCAACCTGAAGAAGAAGATCAAAGAAGATGATGTGGTGTGGGTTTCTGCTGAAGAAGAAGATCATGTGCACCATCCAAAAATCAACCTTAAGATTTGCCTTCGCCACCACAACTCGCACCACATCCGTCGCCGCCCCCAGCACAACCCACACAGCCTCCACCGCCGCCCCACCACAACCCACACCGCCTCTACCGCCGCCCCACCACAACCCACACCGCCTCCACCGCCGCCCCACCACAACCCGCACCGCATCCACGGCCGCCCCCACCACAACCCACACAACCTCCACCGCCGCCCCCACCACAACCCGCACCGCATCCACGGCCGCCCCCACCACAACCCACACAACCTCTGTCACACCCCAACCTTGACGGCGGAATCGTCGAGGCGTGAGAGTTACGATTGTTCACAGCCACATAACGCTATTACCTGAAACATGTTAAAAATAAAAGGTCAACATATTGTTGGTGAGCATTCTATAGTTTTGAATACTTAAGTATATAAAAGATGGCAATTCAAGTTATAAGTTAGTGAATAAAGTGATTAGGGATGTTATGAACAATGCAACAATCAAACCTCGACAATGTTTTACAAGTATCAAACGACGTTAATATTCTATTAACGTTAAAAGTATATACGATCAGCTAAGTGTACTTGGATCAACCAAGCAGGCTTGTCTTACCCATAGATCTATGACTTCGCTGGGCTAGCAATAGTTAATGATTGTACATATAATGCCATAACATGGTAACCACAAAAGTTCAACTAACCACAACTCACAAGTAAATTGCCATAAATTTACAAGAATCCAAACGTTTACAAGTGCAATGATTAATAAGTAACATGTTTCACCCCAAAGTGTGAAAATAAGAAAACGGGGTATAGAAATACTCACTTGATACGCGTATTGTGTACTAGAGTTTACTTGAAAGAAAGTGAACACTCAACCTTCAAAGGTTACCTAGATTACGCAAGTACATGAGTTTATGTAAACAGTGAATTTGAGAAACCCTAAGTGCACCATAACCAAGGACTCAAGGTTTTAGAGGAATAGACATGTTTGACCCAGTTGACCCGTTTGACCCGTTGGTGACATTATGTGTTGTAAACCATTTAAACAGACATGAGCATATAACATACAAGTCATGTAAGTTCTTAGTATCTAGCATACTCAGTGTGTTCATAACACAACTAGTGTATCATATAACAGGTTAGATCATGCATAACCTACTTATATGACCTATAACCATGAATTAGCATATACGGGTCAAAACAGATAATCTACCAAATAATCATCCATACTAATCACAACACATTCAACATGTCTAATTCACAACTTATACCATCAAAATAAGTTCTAGTAGTACTAACATTACACGCAAAATCCAAGTAAATATGTTACAGGTTGTAGGTATTCGTTTTCCAGAATCTGTGTTTTCGGGCAGATTCTAGGTGTTCGGACGATACGGTCAAACACATAACCAAGCAAGGATTTAGGCCAAGGACAAACTCCAGTAGGCTCTCCTATGAGTCAATTAAGTATTTGAAAAGTTGTTTTAGGTTTTAAATGCCTGGAGTTACTAGAAAAACTCAAAATGTTACAGCAGCTCTCAACCGGAGGGCTGCTGGAGTTAGCTTGCCAAATTGTGCATAACTCCCATTTGAAAATATCTATTGGGTTAATTCTTTTTCTGGAGTTCAGAGGATTCCAAGGACAAATGTTTGACCATAGGGTTTGGTCTCAGGTTTTATGAAATGAAAATGGCATATCAAACAAGTCAACACATACATGCTGTCCAAGAGGACAGAATTGACCCTTCTAGCCAAAACAGGTAAAACACCAATTTAACCACCTCCAATTGGAGTGTGGTTACACTTTATGGAAACTAGACTCAGTAACAAACAATTTGGGCACTAGAAACACATCATTTGGACCTGTTATGACCTGTTTGTGGCACATACAAAATGAGACTCAGAATCTGTCAGAAAGTTTGTTTCTGACCACCCTTCACTAAAATGATCATAACTCACGTTTTACACATCCAAATTGGACAAGGTTGAAGGTTTTGAAAACTAGACTCCATAAGGAACATGTTAGACTCAAGAAAACCAGTTTTTGGATTCTTATTCATTTGATTATGTCATGATGAAAACAGGGTATGCAATCTGCCAGAAATCAGAACGTGTACACATTTCACATGAAAGCATATACATACGCATATTTCATGTTTCCTAGCATTCATACTAACTAATTAACATCCTAACAACATCAAACAACAATCAATTCCATAAAAGCCCCAAAATTTTCGAATTAGGGTTCATGTTCATCAAGTTTCATAATCAATCAATCAAAAGTGTTGTTTTCTTGCATAATCAACTTTAAATAACATACATACAACCTAACTAACATGTGAACTGTTGGGTTCAGTGGTATCTTCGTTAGGTTTATTTATCAAAACAGTTTTGATAATTATTAATCAGATTAATAACAGTTAACGCAGCGGAGTAATAATAAAATACCAGAATGAACCCGACAGGATCTGGGTTACAAACAATGCAAATACAGAATATAAATAACCTACTGATTAGATATAATATACCTTTGTGGTTAATAATTAACCGTTTGAGACACCGAGGGACAACGAATGAACGATAGAATCAACGAACACTAAATTGGAACACAGTGGTTGCGGCTCTAAGAGGCGTGATCCACGGTTGCAATAAAATATATCGGTTGTTTGTGATAGGAAGAAAAATCAAACTTTTCTTCTTCTTGCAGGAAAAATGATGAAATTGGGAGATACGAAGGGAGATGAAGAACAGATCTCTTCTACAACTTTGTGATCGTTCAAGTGCTAGATATCAAGAGAGAAAGAGAATATGATAATCTCTCAATCCTCCAGCTAGTGCTCCATTATTCTTCCTTTTTAAAAGGAACGTTCAAAATGAGGATTCATAATTGAGCACTCACAAGCTCCATAATAAAATCAATAATTGAGCATCACATGCTCCATCACTTTTTCTTTATTTATTTATTTTTCTTTAATAAATCAATATTAATTCTAAATAATTTATAACAATTATAAATTATAAAAAAACCGATATAGTTCGTAAGTGCCAGTTAATCAAGTTAAGTGGACTTAATATTTGTTGCCCAAGGTGTAACTCTTACGGGTCATAGCTCGATTGGCAACGTGACGTAACCGAACCCGTACATAATCCAACAAGCTCCCACTTGGACGGCATTCGGTTAAATTCCACGTAGACAGTCAGCGGTGCTCTAGCTGCACATGGCTGCCCCCAACAAGGTATGACACTTTAAGTCATTAACCAAATATCTTCTTCTAGTATTATTTTACTATAACAAGACAATAAACTTATGGTAATCATAGTCATTTATCCTTTCTGTAAAAGACATCAATTGAGTCATTGAGATTAATTCTCATATAGAACTCAATCATTATAGTTCTCGATCTAGATTCAAAATGGTCCAATCAAACACACAGTCAGTTTGGGTGAGGCCTCACACTTCACCAGTTTGAATCAACGAGGGCGCCACGATGTCTAACTGTTACATATAATGTAAGAGTACAGAATCCCTTATTGACTACATACAACTCCCACTGAACTTCAGAATTATTCCCAACCAAAGCCTTTATGACTGGCAGTTACGCGACAGCGGTTGACAGTGATCAAAGAATAACCCTCGGTAAACGGAAGTTCTAGTATGCATCTCAGGTCATAGGATACTAAATGAGTATACCAATATCAAAGCATCTTATAATAAAGATGGTTTGTGGCGAGTTACATCCAACGTCATTCATAATGAGGTCTGTGAATTTAGAAGTCAACTCCTTGAGTCTAAATTCAGAATAGTCTTAATTCAGAATTGTTCCCACAAGTCTGACCGACTATGGATAATTTAGAATACAATATCCATGGATTAAACGTATTAAAATCGAACACAGTTATAGGATTCATAATTGTATCTATATCAGTAGATCAAAATGAATTCAAAAGTATAACTGTTTAAAAGTTCGTACATCCAAATACTAAATCAAAACATATCACTAGCTAATCTAAGCCCGATCGCATTTCTATGTAAATCATGCTTATTCTGAGTCATGGGCTTAGTAAACGGGTCTGCTAGGTTTTGATCTGTGTCGATTTTTCTTATCACGATATCTCCTTGTTTCACTATGTCCCGTATATAGTGAAACTTCCTCTGAATGTGCTTGGCCCTGTGATGAGATCTGGGCTCTTTGGCTTGAGCAATAGCACCTGTGTTATCACAAAATATCTCGATTGGTTGCTGAATACTTGGAACCACATCGAGATCGGCTATGAACTTCTTCATCCAAGCAGCTTCCTTTGCAGCATCAGATGCTGCAATGTATTCAGATTCAGTGGTAGAATCTGCCACCACACTTTGCTTGGAACTTTTCCAAGAGATGGCTCCACCATTGAGTGTGAATACAAAACCAGATTGTGAGCGAGAGTCATCTCGGTCAGTTTGAAAACTAGCATCAGTGTAACATCTTACAGTGAGCTGTTCTTCAACTCCTCCATATATTAAAAACATGTCTTTAGTCCTTCTCAAGTACTTCAGAATGTTCTTAACTGCAGTCCAATGGGCAAAACCAGGGTTTTGCTGATAACGGCTAGTAATGCTCAAAGCATACGAGACGTCAGGTCTAGTGCACAGCATAGCATACATGATGGAACCAATCGCTGAAGCATATGGAACATTTTCCATTCGCTTAATATCAATGTCCGTTGAAGGAGATTGCGATTTGTTCAACACGGTACCTTTAGTCATTGGAATACCTCCTTTCTTGGAGTTTTCCATCTTAAAGCGTGTCATCATTTTGTCTATGTATGTGCTTTGACTAAGCCCTAGAAGCCGCTTAGATCTATCCCTATAGATCTTTATTCCTAGAATGTAAGCAGCTTCTCCAAGATCTTTCATTGCGAAACAAGCTCCCAACCATTTTTTAACTTCGTTAAGCATTGAGATATTGTTTCCAATGATCAGTATATCATCCACATACAATATGAGGAACGATATAGTGCTCCCACTAGCCTTTTTGTAAACACAAGGCTCATCTTCACTTTTGACAAAACCGAATTCGACGATTCTCTGATCAAAATGAAGATTCCAGCTACGGGATGCCTGTTTAAGTCCATAAATAGACTTATTCAGTTTGCACACCTTATTTGGATATTGTGGATCGACAAAACCATCAGGCTGAACCATATAGACATCTTCAGAGAGATGTCCATTTAGAAAAGCGGTTTTGACATCCATTTGCCATATCTCGTAATCATAGTACGCGGCTATGGCAAGCAATATCCTAATCGATTTGATCATAGCAACGGGTGAGAAAGTTTCATCATAGTCAACACCTTGAGTTTGAGTGAAACCTTTCGCAACTAGCCGTGCTTTATAGGTGTGTACATTTCCATGCATGTCGGTTTTTCTCTTGAAAAGCCACTTGCTCCCTACAGCCCGTGAACCGGGAGGTAGCTCAACCAAGTCCCAGACTTGATTGTCTCGCATGGATTGCATCTCGGCGTTCATGGCATCTAGCCATTTCGCAGATTCCGGATCTGAGATAGCAGATTTGTAGTTAGTAGGTTCATCACCAGAATCAGCTACTACCAGAACCTCAGGACCCTCTAGATTTCAAAGATATCTGTCAGGTTCTTTGCGAGTTCTGTTACTTCTGCGAACGCTTGTGTTTATATCTGAATCAGTAACAATTTCTTGTTGTTCAGACGCACCGACTACTTCAGCGTTTGTTTGTGGTTCTCGAATTTCTTCAAGATCCACAATATTACTTCCAGTTCCTCGATCAAGAAACTCTTTCTCGAGGAAATGTGCCTTCCTTTTGATGGAAATCATATTTGCGTCAGGATGGTAAAAGTAATACCCGCTTCTATTATAGTATCCAACGAAAATAGCTTTTTCACCTCGAGGATTTAGCTTGTCATTAGACTCGCTAGTGACATAAGCATCACATCCCCATACTCTAAGGTAAGACAAATTGGGTTTAGACCCATGCCATATCTCATATGGAGTTTTATCTACCTTCTTAGTCGGTGCCAGATTGACAAGGCGGGCGGCGGTCATAAGAGCATAACTCCAAAAGGAGTGAGGTAAGTTAGTTCTACACATCATCGATCGAACCATATTAAGTAGGGTTCGATTTCTCCTCTCACTCACGCCATTAAGTTGGGGTGTGCCGGGTGGAGTGAACTGTGAAACAATTCCACATTCCTTTAGATGATCAATGAACTCTTGGCTTAGGTATTCTCCACCTCGATCTGATCGAAGTACTTTGATAGTCTTATCAAGTTGGTTTTCTACTTCGTTCTGAAACTCTTTGAACTTTTCAAAGGTTTCATGTCTATGCTTCATAAGGTAGACATAGGCGTATCGACTATAATCGTCAATAAATGTAACAAAGTATCTTTCGTGATTTCTAGACATAGTTCTGAAAGGACCACATACATCAGAGTGTATAAGTGCTAACAGATCCTTGGCCCGTTCACCAACATGGGTGAAAGGATCCTTTGTGAGTTTGCCAGCTAAGCAAGATTCGCATTCATCAAAAGATTCATGTCCTGTGGATTCAAGAATCCCTTCGGACTGAAGCCTTTTCACACGGGCCTTGCTTATGTGGCCAAGTCTACAATGCCATAGAAACGTATCGTTAATTCCAGATTTGATACGTTTAGAAAGATTATATACATTATTGTTTGTTTGAATATCAATCTCATAAATACCACTTCGAGGTTTAGCCTCAAAATAAAAGATATCATTCAAGTAGGCAGAAATAACAGCATCATTAAAAACATACTTGAATCCTTGTTCAAACAATAAAGAAACTGAAATAATGTTTCTGGTTAAACCAGGAGCAAACAAACAATTATTTAAAGTAATTACAAGACCAGATGGACAAGAAAGATGATATGTTCCAGTTGCTAGAACCGGTACTCTTTTCCCATCACCAACGATGAGCTCCATGTCGCCTTGTTTCAGTTTCTTCCACTTTTCAGGCTCCTGCAAGACATTAATGATGTGGTAACCACATCCAGTATCAAATACCCATGTGTTGCTAGAAACAGTGAAAAATTCAATAACATAAATCAGAATACCTGAAGAAGAGCCTTCACCATTGGCCTTCTTCACTTTCAGCTTGGCTAGATAGTCAGGACAGTTACGTCTCCAGTGTCCCATCTTATTGCATTCAAAACAGTGTCGCTCCTCAGGAGGGGGCGCTGCTTTGTTTTTAGCCAGCTGTTTGTTGTTGGTGGCAGGCTTGGCAGCAACAACTTTACCTTTACCCTTATTGTTATAAGTTTTTTTCTTGGGGTTTGGTTTCCTAACACCAGTAGATCGGACCATCAACATTTGACTGGCTTTACCTGGTATGTTTTGCTCAGTAGTTTTGAGCATACCGTGTAGTTCTGCTACACTCTTAACCCATGCATTCATATTAAAGTTCATTATAAACTGGTCATAAGAACTAGGCAAGGAGTTCAAAATGAAGTCTACTGCCATTTCATCTTGCATAGGATAACCAAGTTTGGCCATTTGGTCGATGTACCCTTTCATTTTAAGCATATGGGCACTAACAGGCGAGCCTACTTGCATTTTGCAGGATATAAGCTGCTTCATGGTATCATAGCGCTCTTGTCGGGCCTGTTTCTGAAACATGCCCTTAAGTTGCTCAATCATGTCAAATGCAGTCATGTCCTCCATGTTCTTCTGGAGATCAGGAGACATGGTGGCTAGCATAAGGCAGGCTACCTCATCGGCATCCTCCTTAAATTTTTCCCAAGTTCTACGGGCTGCGGCCGTATTGTTTTCAGGCTCGTTGGGAACATCGCTATCTATAACATAGAGCTTTTTCGCCATCTTAAGAACCAATCTCAGATTGCGGTGCCATGCGAGAAAGTTGGTGTTATCAAGTTTCTCTTTCTCAAGAATAGATTTGAGAATGAAGGAGTTGTTGGTTTCTGAAGACATCTATAAGCAAAATAAATTAATTAGTATTTTCGATGTATTGTTTCCTTATTTTAATTAATGACCCATTTAAAGTAATTTTAAATAAGGAATGAGAATCTGGCTTGGTCAGTCACTAAAGGCAGGTGGGGCACGCAACATTAGTAAGTGATTAGGCAGACTGACAATATTTATCAATTGTGAAAATTGCACAACTCTCGTGTATGAGGCCGCAACGACAACATTTGTCAATGCATTGATACGTTTAGCCTCATCTATGCCCACTTTTCTCTCTAGACAGCTGTGACACGTAACAAGAGAGAAAAGTAATAGTCATCCTAAAACAGTTACTTATGAAAGGGCCGGATGTGTCAACAAAACCCTTGCACCTTGGAAGAATAAACTACAAATCAAGTGCGGTGCTGTGGCTCCAAACACTGATGTTTCGCTTAATGTTCCAAGTGTTCCTTATTTTAGGGTGGCATAGACTATTGATTTTTATCTATGGGATCCAATTTTAGTGTTTATCGAATAGGGTCAAACACAACGTATAATTAAGTTATACGTGCGTTGTAAAATTTAGTTTTACAATATATAGTTCGTGATAATAAATGACGAACCCTTTCAGCTCTCGGGACACCAGATTTTAATACCCTATTAAAACTAGGTTCATCGCGAGATAGACAACCGATTTTTTTAAGTTGATAATTTTAAATTATTAAGATTTAAGTTTTAAAATTTAAACTAATTTTAAATTTGAAAACTTATCTAGTTATCCTTTTAAAAGGATAATTAATTTTAATTTAAAAATTATCAAGTTTTAAGTTTTGAAATTCAAACTAATTTTGAATTTGAAAACTTATTCGATTATCCCATTTAAAACAAACAATTTGTTTTAATAATTTAACAAGTTATAAAAATAAGTTAAAACTTGTTATTTATTTTGATTGTAAAAAAAAATTTTAATTAATTAATTAGTTTGATATTTAGGTTGGGTAATATAAAATAAAGCAACCATAATAGCAAAGTAATATGTAAATCTAATGGCTATGATTGTTTGATCTCGCTAGAGCCAAATAGCGGGATCAAGCTAGGTCACGGGTGAAAACACAAAACAACCACAAGGATGGACCTAAGTGCATCTAGTTGTCTTGATGGCTCCCTCTGACTCCTTGATTTGTCCTGCTTCCAGTTTTGACTTCGGGTCTTCAAAATATTACAATATTTACAAAAGAAATACAAAATAAAAGAAAACTCTAATCTATTACAACTTTGAGCCATCAAATGGGCCAAAAACCATAAAACCAAAAACTTTAACAATAACAAATCACATCACAACCATTCAACCACAGGGTCTAGCCAGATTTACATATTAAAACACAATCAAAATAATACGGGCAATCGTTTGGTTAATAAATATTTAACCAAAATAAACAAGTTGCCCAAAATAATATAAATCAAAAACTTCAAATAATTTTAAAGTTTGTGATCTATAACCAGTTAACAGACTGGATCTGATTTGCATGTTGTAAGCCTGGCTCTGATACCACTGTTGGGTTCAGTGGTATCTTCGTTAGGTTTATTTATCAAAACAGTTTTGATAATTATTAATCAGATTAATAACAGTTAACGCAGCGGAGTAATAATAAAATACCAGAATGAACCCGACAGGATCTGGGTTACAAATAATGCAAATACAGAATATAAATAACCTACTGATTAGATATAATATACCTTTGTGGTTAATAATTAACCGTTTGAGACACCGAGGGACAACGAATGAACACTAGAATCAACGAACACTAAATTGGAACACAGTGGTTGCGGCTCTAAGAGGCGTGATCCACGGTTGCAATAAAATATATCGGTTGTTTGTGATAGGAAGAAAAATCAAACTTTTCTTCTTCTTGCAGGAAAAATGATGAAATTGGGAGATACGAAGGGAGATGAAGAACAGATCTCTTCTACAACTTTGTGATCGTTCAAGTGCTAGATATCAAGAGAGAAAGAGAATATGATAATCTCTCAATCCTCCAGCTAGTGCTCCATTATTCTTCCTTTTTAAAAGGAACGTTCAAAATGAGGATTCATAATTGAGCACTCACAAGCTCCATAATAAAATCAATAATTGAGCACATGCTCCATCACTTTTTCTTTATTTATTTATTTTTCTTTAATAAATCAATATTAATTCTAAATAATTTATAACAATTATAAATTATAAAAAACCGATATAGTTCGTAAGTGCCAGTTAATCAAGTTAAGTGGACTTAATATTTGTTGCCCAAGGTGTAACTCTTACGGGTCATAGCTCGGTTGGCAACGTGACGTAACCGAACCCGTACATAATCCAACATGAACAACATCAAAACATCAAGATTTCAGCTTATTGAACACTAATTTCGCAGGAGGGTTCGGCCATATCAAGAACACATGAAAAACTCATAAAAATCTAACCTTTAAACTTGTAATAGCTTGCAATTGATGATTCTAACTTGTTTTGTTGTTGAAATCGATCAAAACCAGGTTCTAATGCTTGTTCTTGGCTCAAAATCGCAGAAGAGAGGGAGAGAGAAGTGCAGGTCGGTTATGGGGGAAAAGGGTGGGGTTTGGGTTGTTGTATTTTAGCCAAATTTACAAATATACCCCTTTTAAACCCTAGCCTTTTGCATTTTATAAAATTTAACTTTTAAACTCTTTTTAATGTGTTTTAAACATAATAATATGAACATTTAAACTAATGATAACTTTTGTATATTTTATTTTATAAAAACACAAGACATACGAAATAACACACGCGTTTCCGCGTTACGCGATAAAATTCCTGAATAGTCTTTAAATCGCGTAAACGCATAAGCATAACACAATAATCATCTAATCAAGTAGATTATTATTAAATTAACATTTTTAATTATTATTAGGTCACCAACGTCAAACGACAACTAGTGTGTGCTTACGACGCGTGTATGTAAAACTTAACGGAACTAACGGAGTTTGGTAACGGAAAATCACCGGATGTCACATTCTCCCCTACTTTAAGAAATTTCGTCCCGAAATTTGTTTATGAGGAGGCTGAGACGACAAGATGAGGACGCTTGGACTACATTTGATCCTCACATTCTCAAGTGAAAGGTGAGCATGAAGCCACAGATAGATCATAGTGATTCTCTTTTTCTTTCTTGATACAGTTTGTGTTTTCATTTCCTGAGATACATTCTGAAGAACTTTCAGGTTTCGATAAGGTATCAAAAGAAGAAAATTCATCATCGATTAAGCTGACCGCTTTAGTGTTTACTTTATGTGCAATGACAGAGCCATTAGAGGTAAAAAGAGAGTCTAAAGTGTGTGGCTCCTAGTTATCATTATAAGCTTTTACGTTGATTAACAATGAACGTTAATACAAGATGTTACCGTCTCCCCTACTTTAAAGAATTTCGTTTCGAAATTTAGAATGAACTTAAATGAGCAAAAGAGTTAAAATGAAAGATAAGTGTTCAAACTAACAGTGATTGACGTTTAATTACAGATGAAACGCTTCACTTGATGGAATCTTACAAGATTCTTGGCATAATGCATGCCAATTTGAACCCTATCAGTGAAATATGAGACGTTTTGAGATGAAATGTTGGAAAGGGATGCCGAGTTACCATCGTATATTATACTTATAAATCACAACTTCCAGAATATAATTTCATGGTAAGGTGATGTTTAGATATCAATAAAAGACCAACAATGGTAAGAAATGTTAACCGTCGGAATTTTAAGAATCCCAAATGTCACCATATGAAACGATCTTAACGCATATCTTGTGAATATGCATTTCTCCTTTGACCAACCATCGGTCTAAGAATAATACGTTATGCGAAGATCTTGGAATAAGTTTACAACTATGATTAAGAATTTTATTAAGAACAGAAAATGAATCAATCATTCAAGATATCGATAGATGTTTTAACGTCATACCATGGTATACGAATATTTGAAACAGATACAGGTCAATTTCTCGACGTTGTGAGATAATGGGTCGAATTAAATTTTTAGCCAATCGGTCTATAATGCACCAATTGTCATCATGACATTTAAAATAAGAGGCACTTAGTGGATGAAAGGTTAAACAGAAGATTTACGGGAACACGGAGATTAGGTTTTGTCATATGTAAAGGTAAGACACTTGGACACATGCCAAGTTATATCTTTTCTTTTATGCCAAACCCATGACTACAGATTACGAAATTTTTATGAATCATTATATCCACATCGCAGTGAGGATAATAACGAGTCTTATTGTTCAAAACCAAGTTAGAATTTCAATGATTTTCAAGATTAAAGATTCAAAAACGATTCAAGAAATGACGCAAACAATAAGAAAGGTATTTGTAACCATGTTTTGCAAGGTAACAAAATTCCTAATGCAGATCGCATACGTAATTTATCAAACAATAAGAGAGGTATTCGATAATATCTTTATTTGACAAAGGATTGTTTAGGAAGATTATACTTATGCAATCAGGTTTCAATGACAACTCTAAAATGAAAGTTGATAAGTAAGGAATAAATGGTTCGATGTAGTTAGATCGAGTCAAAACATGAAGATAAAGAAATCGATTTAAGAATTTAAATGTTTCAAGGTTAAAGTCAAAATCAACCTAAGACGATCGAGTCTTCTTTCAAGTTCAGAGATCATGCTTTGGCTTGATAGGTCGAATCACCAACATTGATTCACCCTTCAAGTTACTACATGTTTCTCGTCACTTGATTACAACCTTGGTAAGTTGAAGATCAAGAAATGAGAATAGTCATTAAGGTGTGGTTTTCACTCCTAACTTGATGGTGTATTCCCAAGGTATGACCACTAACTTACCAATCAAAAAATTCAATCCCAACTCATTGTTGAGAATCCACAGAAATAAGACGAGGTAACTCACTATTAAGGTAAAGGACGTCTCCCCTATCTTAACGGTGAAGTTTTACAAAAACAAAATATAATAGGATGAACTTCTTCATCAAAATACAGAATTCACTCCTACTTTGATGAGGTCGTTTCATTTGAGAAAATACAATCCATAAGAATGAAATTATCATCAAGGTATGGAATTCATGCCTATCTTGATGATTGAATTTCATGATAACAAGAAAACAATCGGAAATTGACAATTGTCACCAAAGTACGGGTTTCAATCCTATTTTGGTGAGATCATGTCATTTGTGAAATGCCATTCCAAAGAAAATAATCGAAGTCAATCCTCAAGATAAGGTAATCACCCCAATCCAGAGGATGAAATTTCATAAAACACACAATTGGAAACCACTTATCGAAACGAATAGAGAATCATCAAAGTAAGGGAATCACCCCTGCTTTGATGAGTTAGAATTGTTTAGGAGGTACGAGTGTTCTTAGTCATAGACTGACTTACAAACTCTTGCATCTCTCACGGTGCAGACAGTTTAAGGTTCGACTTAACAATGAAGAGAAAAGAATATCACTTAGAAATTCAGAAAATTTCAAGTTACATTAATGTAACCAAAAGGAAAATCATGCTTACAAAATTTAAGATCAAAGTTCGAGGTAACAGGATTTGTTATGATGGTGTTCAAATCTTGAATAATTTCAATCTGGGAGACAAAATCAAGAACAAGAATGATTCGACAACATGATGAGATGTGAATATTCGATTCACAATCAAAAGGAAAATACAAGGACTTCTCAAGATATGAGCTCAACCATAGTTTAATTGAAGACACGCGTATTTTTAAGTGATAACAAAGTTATAATTAGTTTATTTGATCATTGAGGTGAGTGACCGCTTATAATATTTGAGTTAACAAAGTTAACATTCAATTAGCAAAGTATCCCGAGATGTAGAAATCCCACCTACAGCATTGAATGTCTTTAGTTATGGGACACACCCTTAGGAAGATTTTAGAACCATAAGTAACGGTTTATATTTTTGAAGACCATACGGTTTAGATTCCCAATATCTTTGGGTATATTAAGATCCATGTTCACGTTGGTCAAGGTATAGAAATAGTTACATGAAACGCTGATTTCAATGTCGTTACACGTTACATGTTGAGCGTTTAAACGTACGAGTTGAATTGTAGGATGGGTTTAATATTAACAGGAATATTATTTAGGTTAAGAATGAGAAAGTATTTAAACTTTGATGATAAACCAGTTCAAGGATTCAAGGATTTTTAAGATACAGAAGGATGGTTCCATTTGGTAACGCATTACCATTTGGAATCGTTGACATGTCAAGGTAAATTGACCCATTTGCCTTAGAGACTTGTGTATTTTGACCATAGTTTATCACTCATCCCAGAAATCCCCAGGTAAGCGTAACTGGTCTCGCAATGAGATTTATACGATATGCTTGCCTTAGCCCGAAGGCCTTTTGCCAGGAAATCCAGAATACAGGTGTCTATGTGTCCTACAAATTTCTTTGGCTTATGAAATCAAAACCTTGATGAGATTTTCATAGATTAGACATAGAATCTAAGGAATTGAACCCACGACGATAAGTGTGGCCCCCACATGTCGTTGAGAATAAGTTTAGGAAGGTCATTTATCGGGGAGAGTCAAGGAGTCAAAGTTAAGTTTAGGGAGACAAGTAACTAAGTTTTAAGCATACATAAGGCAATCCTATGCTAAGGCATCAAGTTGCAGAAAAGGCATAGCATTATGTAGCATTCAAACAATATGTACGCACAAAAGTATAAGGACCTTTCTATGAGATTCATGCAACTATAGTCTAGGTCACCATTTCTAATAACCTAAATCCCTATAGTTATGGGCTCTGATACCAATCTGTCACACCCCAACCTTGACGGCGGAATCGTCGAGGCGTGAGAGTTACGATTGTTCACAGCCACATAACGCTATTACCTGAAACATGTTAAAAATAAAAGGTCAACATATTGTTGGTGAGCATTCTATAGTTTTGAATACTTAAGTATATAAAAGATGGCAATTCAAGTTATAAGTTAGTGAATAAAGTGATTAGGGATGTTATGAACAATGCAACAATCAAACCTCGACAATGTTTTACAAGTATCAAACGACGTTAATATTCTATTAACGTTAAAAGTATATACGATCAGCTAAGTGTACTTGGATCAACCAAGCAGGCTTGTCTTACCCATAGATCTATGACTTCGCTGGGCTAGCAATAGTTAATGATTGTACATATAATGCCATAACATGGTAACCACAAAAGTTCAACTAACCACAACTCACAAGTAAATTGCCATAAATTTACAAGAATCCAAACGTTTACAAGTGCAATGATTAATAAGTAACATGTTTCACCCCAAAGTGTGAAAATAAGAAAAAGGGGTATAGAAATACTCACTTGATACGCGTATTGTGTACTAGAGTTTACTTGAAAGAAAGTGAACACTTAACCTTCAAAGGTTACCTAGATTACGCAAGTACATGAGTTTATGTAAACAGTGAATATGAGAAACCCTAAGTGCACCATAACCAAGGACTCAAGGTTTTAGAGGAATAGACATGTTTGACCCAGTTGACCCGTTTGACCCGTTGGTGACATTATGTGTTGTAAACCATTTAAACAGACATGAGCATATAACATACAAGTCATGTAAGTTCTTAGTATCTAGCATACTCAGTGTGTTCATAACACAACTAGTGTATCATATAACAGGTTAGATCATGCATAACCTACTTATATGACCTATAACCATGAATTAGCATATACGGGTCAAAACAGATAATCTACCAAATAATCATCCATACTAATCACAACACATTCAACATGTCTAATTCACAACTTATACCATCAAAATAAGTTCTAGTAGTACTAACATTACACGCAAAATCCAAGTAAATATGTTACAGGTTGTAGGTATTCGTTTTCCAGAATCTGTGTTTTCGGGCAGATTCTAGGTGTTCGGACGATACGGTCAAACACATAACCAAGCAAGGATTTAGGCCAAGGACAAACTCCAGTAGGCTCTCCTATGAGTCAATTAAGTATTTGAAAAGTTGTTTTAGGTTTTAAAGGCCTGGAGTTACTAGAAAAACTCAAAATGTTACAGCAGCTCTCAACCGGAGGGCTGCTGGAGCTAGCTTGCCAAATTGTGCATAACTCCCATTTGAAAATATCTATTGGGTTAATTCTTTTTCTGGAGTTCAGAGGATTCCAAGGACAAATGTTTGACCATAGGGTTTGGTCTCAGGTTTTATGAAATGAAAATGGCATATCAAACAAGTCAACACATACATGCTGTCCAAGAGGACAGAATTGACCCTTCTAGCCAAAACAGGTAAAACACCAATTTACCACCTCCAATTGGAGTGTGGTTACACTTTCTGGAAACTAGACTCAGTAACAAACAATTTGGGCACTAGAAACACATCATTTGGACCTGTTATGACCTGTTTGTGGCACATACAAAATGAGACTCAGAATCTGTCAGAAAGTTTGTTTCTGACCACCCTTCACTAAAATGATCATAACTCACGTTTTACACATCCAAATTGGACAAGGTTGAAGGTTTTGAAAACTATACTCCATAAGGAACATGTTAGACTCAAGAAAACCAGTTTTTGGATTCTTCTTCATTTGATTATGTCATGATGAAAACAGGGTATGCAATCTGCCAGAAATCAGAACGTGTACACATTTCACATGAAAGCATATACATACGCATATTTCATGTTTCCTAGCATTCATACTAACTAATTAACATCCTAACAACATCAAACAACAATCAATTCCATAAAAGCCCCAAAATTTTCGAATTAGGGTTCATGTTCATCAAGTTTCATAATCAATCAATCAAAAGTGTTGTTTCTTGCATAATCAACTTTAAATAACATACATACAACCTAACTAACATGTGAACAACATCAAAACATCAAGATTTCAGCTTATTGAACACTAATTTCGCAGGAGGGTTCGGCCATATCAAGAACACATGAAAAACTCATAAAAATCTAACCTTTAAACTTGTAATAGCTTGCAATTGATGATTCTAACTTGTTTTGTTGTTGAAATCGATCAAAACCAGGTTCTAATGCTTGTTCTTGGCTCAAAATCGCAGAAGAGAGGGAGAGAGAAGTGCAGGTCGGTTATGGGGGAAAAGGGTGGGGTTTGGGTTGTTGTATTTTAGCCAAATTTACAAATATACCCCTTTTAAACCCTAGCCTTTTGCATTTTATAAAATTTAACTTTTAAACTCTTTTTAATGTGTTTTAAACATAATAATATGAACATTTAAACTAATGATAACTTTTGTATATTTTATTTTATAAAAACACAAGATATACGAAATAACACACGCGTTTCCGCGTTACGCGATAAAATTCCTGAATAGTCTTTAAATCGCGTAAACGCATAAGCATAACACAATAATCATCTAATCAAGTAGATTATTATTAAATTAACATTTTTAATTATTATTAGGTCACCAACGTCAAACGACAACTAGTGTGTGCTTACGACGCGTGTATGTAAAACTTAACGGAACTAACGGAGTTTGGTAACGGAAAATCACCGGATGTCACAACCTCCACCGCCGCCCCCACCACAACCCGCACCGCATCCACGGCCGCCCCCACCACAACCCACACAACCTCCACCGCCGCCCCCACCACAACCCACACCACTTCCACAGCCGCCCCACCACAACTCGCACCGCATCCACGGCCACCCCTACCACAACCCATACAGCCTCCACCGCCGCCCCCACCACAACCCACAGCGCCTCCACCGCGCTTCACCACTATCTGCACCACCTCCACGGTGGTTCTGGTTCTGGTTAAGGGTGAAGAGATAGAGAAAGAAAGAATGTGGAGTGGGTGGGGGTTGTGGGTTAAGGGTTAAGAGATAAAGAAAGAAAGGGTAATTTTATCATTTCATAAAATACTAACTGAATTATTTAACGTCGTTAGTCATTTGGATGCAAATGGGAACAAAAATAAAACGTTAGGGGGTATATGAAGATTTTTAAACTGTAGGGATGCAAATGGTCAAAATCACCAAACCTCAAGGATGCAAATGGTAATTTACTTTTTTAAAAATGAAACTAGTTCGTAACTCCATTGAAATTGATTTAAAGCCGGTTAAAACGAACCGAACCGGTAAAAAGCCAAAATTGGTTCGTTGGAACTTACTTACACAATTCAAGTTATATATTTTTGTTATTCATAAAAATATACATTATTTTTAAATTCATTTCAATTTTTATTTTATTTAATTTTTTCATACAATTCGTGTTATTAAAATCAGCCCAAATTAACTTGTTTTAAAATTCAGTTCGAATTCAAGTTCAATCTTTTTAAATAAATAAATAAAAGTACATTGCATATGGACGCGAAAAATTAATAATTTTTTTGTTTTTTTTAAATTAATTTATTAAATTGTTACTCCTAAACTATTTTAAATTATTCTATCTTAAACATTTATCGAATAAGCTAGTCTCGTATCGGTATTGATACTTTCATTTTGTATCACGAGAAAACATGACGGTTTTGATGAGGTTTACGGGTATTATTGAGGTGACATTTGCCAAACACAAACCTTAATCAATCTCTAACTTTTCTTCGAATTCACATTGTTGTCAATATTAATTGGACTTGTGTTACTTTCTATTATATTTATTTTTCCTTATATATAATTTATATATTATAACAGTGATTGCATACCAATTATACGCTACCATTTATTCATTTAGTGCTTCTATTCAACACATCGATGACGAGTTCATGACATCAACATAACGTACTACCTCTATGTATACTTTGATACCACTATGTTTGGGGACAAAAGCAATTTTTGTTCTTAATTTATCGTTTTTATATAAAAAAGTAGTTTTTTTAATTAAAAAGAAGAGTAATGTTAAAACACAAGGTTAAACTTTGGTTTCACTTGAGTACAATTTTGAACCCCAATGGGTTCACAACTAGTGAAAAATAGTTTGGTAAATTTTGTTGACAATAATTTCTAATTTGATTTATAAGCGGTGAAGTTGATGGACCTAAGTTGGTAAATCGGTCAAGTTTAATTTAATTCTTATTATTTAGTATTTGGTAGTGTAGTCAAGCAACACTCTAAAAGTTAATTAAATATTAAAGTTTACCAATCCTAATTGTATAAGAACAGATTTAGTTTTTAGCTTATATATATATTAAAATTAAAATTTAGTATTATGTATGAGTTGTTACTAAGTTTTTGAGTAAATTTTTCTTACTTATAAATAAATCATTGGGACGTCGATCGCTCTTGTTTTTTATATCGATTCTGAACTTGAAATTTCCAATACCAGTATGTTATAGTACGTTTATTGTTTAGTTTTGAACCGTTGCACACGCCTAAACTTGCAACGATTGCTTGTAACAAGGCATGCAATCGCTAGGGATGCTTTAATTGATCTCAACCGTATTCGTCAACAAAACAAACTAGATTCAAATCTCGCATTTGAATCAAGTTTCAACACTCGACTGATTTCAAGATTTATGCATATGATTATATAAATGAATCATTATATATCATCAACTAATCTAAAATATAATGTCAAAATCTTGTTAGTATATATCATGAATCACTCAAACAACCCAATCAAGAACTCAAAAACCTCAATATAAACACAAAAATGTATAAATATACATACATAAATCTCATAAAAAAGAATTCAACACTCAAAATCCCCAAAATAAAATTACAATCTATCCATTAAACATATTACCAAAGTCATTGATCTATGCTGATTGACCATGTCCATTGGCTCCATAAGAACCATTAGTTCCTGCATGTGTCCTCTTTTCTTCTTTCTTCCTCTTCAAAACAATGAACCATGTCAAAGCTTCCAAAATAACCGTAACAACGCCCAACGCAATAAGTATGCCGGTGTATGCGTTCTTCCATTTCTTCTCGGGTTTCAAGATATCGAGACCCTCGTAGACATTGATAATGCTCAAGATGATGATAGAGTATCCAAGAGTGTGATGGTAGATGTTCCAGTAGAATCTGTACTTGTTCTCTGGCTTAGGCCTCAAAAGCAAAGCAAAAAGCTGGAAAAGTTTACCAACACAAGATCAATATAAATCAATTGTGTATAGGCGCTAGACGCACTCAGGACGCAAAGGGTGACACTGTCATAGACACTTAGAAATGATGGTTTTTTATAAGCAAGACGCATAATATAACAAGAGGTTTTATACATGTTTCAGGCTAATTCTAGACTATTTTACTTTTAGATATTTCAGATCAGTTTTAGCTCATTTAGACTTTTCAAACCATTTTTGCACAATTTCCGTGTGCGCCTTGATGGACGCAAGGCGCTATTGTTGTGCAAACTGCAACGATGCACAACAAGCCTAGCCGCCTAGGCGAGCCCCTTGGGCGCGCCTTTTATGTGCATATCATTTCAAGATTCTAATCGACTAGATTTATTGTTTGCGTAATTGTTACCTAAAGTTATGAACTTTATGTCAATTGTAAGAAAAGATAGAAAGACCAATAGGTCTACCTGAAGAGTTGCAAAGGCAAACAAGATGATCCCAATATTCCGATGAGTATCGTATCTAATTCCGACGGAGTCGCCACCAAGCTTGAGTCCGGTGGCCCATCCGGCGACACCAACCGCATAAGCCGACGTTTGAGTAGCAACATGAATGTAAAACCAAGCAGGATTAGCAACATGAAACACCTTCAAATACCTTGCAGCCATTGCTCCCATAGGCATCAACACCCCCCAACTAACAGCATTCAATACTCCATGAGTCTGCAAACAATAATCAAACATCAAAGATTTATTAATCAACCAACCATGTGGGTTCATCTTCAATCACAAGATTTCTCAATTACTTAACATGGGTATGCAAATACACCAATAAAAATCAAAGCTTTAACAAACTACACAATAATCTTGAATCTTGAAAATCAGCTACTAACATCAAGAAAGTTACAAAAAGACTTACGTTTTTCCGTCGCTGCCGTGAGCCACCGACGCTACCGCCGGAGCCCGTCTGACCACCGACAAAATCCACCGTTCCGAGGGAATTCAGGTTATCCGGAGCGAACCCATGAATGCTCGGAGCCCCATTAGTCACCGGACCCACCTGCCAAACCTGGTTAAAACTGGTCCGACCACCGGGCAACACCACGGTGGCGTAGATCACCACATCGCCGTTAACCCTCTCCGCCGTGATCGCCGGCACCGGAAAGCTCACCTGCGACGGTTGCAGACCGGTGGTGTAACCGGCTACATCGGAAGTGTAGGCTCGAACCGAACCGTTTGAACTTGTTAGAGCCACAAGAGCCTGGGCTCCGACCATCCCACGACCATTGATGTTGAGGGCCCACGCCACCCACTGCGATGCGGTGGCTCCGGTGTGCCGGAAAGCTAGATCGACGGTGGCGTTGGTGGGGTTGTAGTTCCAGTGGAGATGAGAGTTCAACACTGGTAGAGAAACACATGTGGTGTATATTGCGTTGGTTGAAAACGAATAGTTTTGGCAACTTTGAGCAGAAATTGAACTAAAATTCGAGATCAAAATGCAAAACAAAACGATCAAGATTTTACCCATTTGAGCAAATCGATGGGTTTGAAGAATCAAGACACACAACAGATCGATTTGGATGGTGAAAATGGGAAATCAAGAACACCCAAGATGGAAAAATTGGGCTTTTTTTGGTGTGATGATGAGATGGTGTTGAAGAGTGTGGATGGAAGAAGGTAAAGTTGTGTGGAGTGTATAAATAGGGGTGATTTTTGACTGTTTCTTTAATGGGAGCTTATGAAGAAGACGAGTGGAGGGTGTGGAAGCAGCCAAGAAGGATGTGTGTTGTGGGTGGTGTGTGAGTCATATTCTCCAAGATGTGTGTTCAAAGCTATAGTTTGGGGAAAAACCAAGAGATGCATAATGCAATGATTTCGAAACCGGACCGGACCGGCCGGTCCGACCGGTTCGACCGGGAACCGGTGCCGGAGCCGGTTCGGTTCGGTGCTTTTGGACCGTTTTCCGGTTAACCGGCCGGTTCGCGCGGTCGACCGGTCCGACCAGAACCGGTGAACCGGGTTGAACCGGTTTTTGGTATTTTTTTTTTTTAATTTTAATAGAAAAATATTATTGGATATGAATTAAGAAACACCGGTTCGTTAATTTGGACTATATTTACTTGAATGGTATGTATTTTGGATGTTGTTTTGGATTAAGGAACACCGTTTAAACATGATATATTGTTTAAAATTGTTAATTTTGGTATGTATAGATATATTGTGTTAATTTGGACTATATTTACTTGAATGATATGTGTTTGTAGTTTTATAAATATTTAGAATTTTTTTATATTTTTTTAAATATTTATGACGTCATCCGGTTCGTAATCCGGTCCGACCGGTCCGACCGGTCCGACCAGTGAACCTCTAGGCCGTCCGGTTCGCTTTCCGGTCCGGTTTTGAAAATATTGGCATAATGTGTTGGATACTTTTTATAATTATTAATAATACTATGCGTTACGCGGTATCATAGTTGTAAATTAACTTTTATCTTTTTATGATCGATATATTAAGTACTAACACATGTTATGTAATGTATAAGTTGTGTTCTACGCAATTACATAGTTGTTTGTCAAATTTTACCATTGTATTATTGCTTAAGCGAACGTATGTTACATAAGTATAAGTTGTGTATTATAAATTTATATTTGTAAATATGTGTTTATCTTATTATGTAGCTTCAAGATAGATATGTGTGAGAATGATAGTTGTGTCTTTCATGTATCTTAATATGTCTTCATGACAACTATCTTTCTAACCGGTTTTGTTCTGAAAAAATAATTACACTTTGAAAAATTACGGACTTAATTGTTGGTGTTGTAATATTAATATGAAATTTAAATGTAAGCGTGTGAAGTAGTTCTCATTAGTTAATAGTCATGACAGTTAAATAATAGAGTAATTGGGTAAATGCATGTTTCATATTATGCATGTTTCGTAATTTTGCTTCAAATTTTAAATATCTTAGGTTCTTAATTTTTTATTTCAAAGTGTTGTATAGACTATGAAGATGGTATGCATAATAAATTTATTATTTCAAAAGATGTAATTTCACTTCAAATGTTAAATATATACCACGTTAAGAAAGTATTAATTTTCTATTAGAAATAGGAATCTGATTAACTAATAAACAATTCAACAAGAAAATCTTGAATATAATAATTTATTTGTTTCAAAAAATTAGAAAAAGACGGAAAAGAAGGTATATTTTTTCTCGTGTTTAAAAGAATGAGTTGATAGCGTTCATACCATAGAGGAAAAGCAAGAGAACGAAACTTCCACTTTCAACTATTTGTCTATTTGTTTAATAACTTTCTAAACAAGTCGTTGACCCAACGCGGGGGTTAGGTACCCAATTTCAAACCTAATTAATTTGTTAAATTACGATTTTGGCATGTGAAAAGTTAATATTTTTGGCCCCCAACTTCTATGATTATGTAGAACGTACATCGAAAAAAGAAATATACATACTTAGTCCGTTAAGGGTTTAACAACTTAATTTATTATAAAAGACGTACCCTTTAGGGATGTTCATGGCCCGACTTGGACCGTTTTGACAATATAGACCAACGAACTACCTATAATTTTAGAAAACAACAAACCGTATCGGTTGGGTTGGGTGGACGAGCTGGTTTTAGGGGTTGTTTGTCAATTTCTGAATGATTAAGTGTTGAACCAATAAAATGTTTGAATCATTAAGTGCTGAAACATTAAGAGGTCTGAAACATTAAGAGAGCTAGTATATCGTTTAACTATTCAAATACAATTGTCTGACCAATTTAGATAAGAGGTCTTAATCATTCAGCCATGGACCTTTTAACCATTTAGTATTAGTTTAACCATTCAGAGGCAAATGTCTAAACTATTTAGACATTTGCTCGCGAAACAAACAGTCTGAACCATTAAGTGCTGAATCATTCAGATATCTAAACCATTAAGAGGCTGATTCAGATGCTGCTAAACAGTCTTTTAGACTATTTGACTTTGATGGTTTAAACTGATTGTGAGTAGTTAATTTTTTTAGTTTCTAACCCTTATAATTGAGGTGCGCTAACAAGCATGACACTAGTAGATAAAATATTACATTACATTAATCCAATACTTACTATAAAGAGACAGTTAAATGGGTAACAAGTTGTGTCGCAACTCATTTTTTAATAGCGAAATCTAACATACTAAAAACAAAACCTTGGCCCTTAGGGATCGAAACATTGTTGTGAATGACACGTTGAATCTGATTCAGGAAGTTCACGGCCTCCGAGGCTAGAAAACCAAAGGCATCAAAGGCCAATAAAATAAAAACATGTTGATTCTCAAGACAAGTTTTCTCATACTAGTGACCTTGCATGATTCCGCCTTGAACGCCGACTGTCCCGCAACAAACCTATTATCCCTGAGCCCAACCAAAACAGATACGATAGTTTCGTTTTATCCTTGATTCCGCGTGCCTTATTTTTGGTAAATCGAAAATCACGGGTCATTGTATGTGTTATCTTCCTTTTGTTATAGATTATCACTTCTTGCAAAATGTTCTCTTCTTTTTTAGAAAAGTTAATCTTTTTTTTACTGAAATGTTATTGCTTTTCGTATGAACAAGTATTCTTTGATTAACTACTTTTTATTTCATTCTTTTCCTATTAAAAAAATCTAATTATGTAATTACCTTAAACAAAAGAGAAAACATCACACAAAAGTAACAAAATTTTTAAGTGTTTCATTAAAATTACGTATAATTTTTTAGACAAATTGGATTTTAATAATTCAAGCTATTATCTATTGTGCAATAATAATCAATACTATCAAAATAATTAATAGTAATCTCAACTTTCTGTTTTGTTACCAATGTCAATCCTAGTAGTATAATTTTTATTGATTTACACTTGATTTTCACTCGCTTTTAATTCCATTTCATTGGGTATCATTCTATTTCATTCACAATCACCATCTTGAGCAAAATCATATATAAATGAAATGTAAACAAATGAATAATTATGTTAGTAAGATTGTTCTTGATAACAAAAATAAAAGTTTGGATTATTATTGATCAAACTAATAGTATGGATTATTACCGTCCAATAAGTGATAGTTTGGATTATTAAAAACCAATTTGTATTTTTTTAAGTCACTTAACTTTCACTATGTGTTTAAAATTTCAAACGTATGTAAGATTCAAATGTTTAAACTTTTAAATATATTTAGGCAAAATAATAACATGTATGTGTTTTAGTTACCAATAGTGAAAAAAAATCCCAATTAATTTGAATTATTTAATATCATCCAAAATTTATAAAATCTAAGTTAAATTAGTAAAAAATAACCACTAAATAGAAAAGAAAATTTATATACCTTTCATTTGCCTAAATTAATTTGAAAAAAAAATTCATTTATAAAAATATCACACAGGATTGGAAAGACCCAGTGAAGTACTGAAGTTTAATAACCTTAAAGGGACAAAAGTTTTTGAGTAATTTTACTGTAACACTTGAAAAAAAACTTGGTTATTGTTTTATAAAATCACCTGAAAATTAAATTAGAGTATATATTTAATAAGAGTTTTTTTTTATCTATATTATATATATAGGGGATGGTTCAAATAAGAATTCTTTTCTTATAAAAACTCTATGAACTAATGTGAACCAAACTGAATATTGTGACGAAACTCTATAATAGTAAACTTTAGTGGTCAAACTCCATAAAAGCGAAGTAGTGGCGAAATACTATAATGGTAAACTATGATGGTCAAACTCCAAAAAAACGTGGCGGGAGGTCAATCGTTTTTCCCACACGCAAGCCTCCTTACTTTGCTGATCTACTGCCCGGTTTGTTAGAAATCATAAAATTAAAGTTTGATAGTGAAACTAAAAAAACTAAACTTTAGTGGCCAAACTTAGTAAAATAAAGCTTCACTATAAATAATTTAGTGGACAACTCTAAGATTTTAAACTTTAGCGGCCAAAGGAAAAAAACAAATCACTGATAAAACTTTAAGATCTTAAATTTTAGTCGTCAAAGTAAAAAAAAACAAATCGAATACGAAAGTACAGAATACTAAACTTTAGTGGTTAAACTTGAAAAAATAAAAGCTTCACTATAATGGCTAAAGTCAAAAATATATAAACTATCTCGGGAAAAATCACAGGTTACCGAACTTCAGAATTTCTTTCATTTGTTATTAATTGTTATTAATATAGCGTATTAGTATAAGTTATATGTAAACTTACATTTTTATTGAACGGTTTAACGAATAATTTTTAAGCCCGGTCACCCGGGTAAACCTATTGGCGAAAGGCCACCCATGCCGGGGAACACAGACAGCGCTGGTGACTCGTCTCACCCGCCATTTCAAAGGAAACTCACCGCCCAAAGACACACTGTGGTACAACATATGTAAACTTACATATCACCTGTGTCTAATAATGTGTAGTCATACTTTTCTTTTTCAAAATATTATGTTGTCATTTTTTTTCTTTTTCTTCCAATTTTTTCTTTACATTTCATCATCATATTTCTAAAAAACAAGCAAACATAGGAGATATAAAAAAAAAAACAATAAACAAATACGATTTATCTTTTTTACAAGCAAAAGGTCCGAGTAAACTCTTAAAACCATGACCCGATCCATCATTACATCTTTAGACTTGACCCAAAGTCCGTCCATATTCCACACCAAGAAACCAACAAATATATACCGACATGCTGCCCCCTCATTTTGGTTTTAGATTTTTACACATTACACAAATCACAAATACATTTTAGTTTTTTAGAAAGGCATATTTTTTACATATATCTTGCACTTACAAGTTACAAAGATATATAAACTTACACCGTTTTTATGTGGTTTAAATACCATATCATTAAGCAATTAGGCCGTAAGTATGTTCATTTTGGTTATTTTTACATATTAGATCACTTTACAGTATTTAAAATAAGATATTTAATATTTGAATCAGATTAAGAAAAACTGAAATTCAATCCAAACCAAATTAGACATATGTAATTGTTTTATACAATTGATTTGCAATCAAATTGGTTTTTGAATCAAAATTGAATTAGTAATTTTTCAATCCAAACCAAATTCTGGTTTTTGAACCAATTTGATGAATATCTTTAATTTATAAATTATAATTTTACTAATCATATAATATAGTAAAATATTTATTAGTCCATAGATTAAAAAATGTAAAAGACATGTTGAGAAAGTGGGTTTGAGGTGAAAAGATATTGGGATGAAGTGAAGTCAAAACCACTTCATACGCCTTGCTTGTTCATTAATTTTTGACACACTACTTCAAATGTAATGGCTTTACAAAGTGGTGGTCTCCCCACTTGTGTACTTAATATATTCACCATATCAAAAAGCGATTTGACCATTCATTGATTATTATTATTATTGTTTACTTTTTATATGCTTTAAACATATTTCTACATATGATTCGTTTCTTAGAAAGTAACATGACATTAAACAAATGTTACATCTAACAGTAAGTTGGAATTTAACAATATAGACCATGACCTATTGGTCGTTAAAAATATATAGAAATTTAACTTTTTTCTTAACCGGCCAACGGAAACTATATGTACGGTCACCTGGGTAAAGTGTTAAACCCATTTCAAGGAAACTAATCATCCAAAGGCACACTGTGATAAAATATCTAACCCACTTGAAGCATATTGCACATGTTGAATCTCATTAGAAAGTCGTGAGATGCATAATCACAAACCAATTGATCTAATAATTATTGACAGAAATATAAGTAATGATACACTTAACTTCTATTTCTTTGATGATAGGCATCCCAGTTTAAACCAAGTAACTCCATGCATTTCTAATTACATGACAAGTAAGCAAACAAAGCTATTTCCCTGTTTAAACGATATTGACATTGACTATGAAACTAAAAGCTAGAAGTGCAACTAGTCAATATTAGTTATTATCGACCAGTGTTTTGTAATTCATATGATTATATAATTCAATCTCTAAGGACATGATCCAGGGGTGTGTGAAGACGTAGGATTAACGTTAAAGATGTCTAGGTGGTTCAAGTGTCTAATATGTTTATTAGCGGTGTCTTAGAGCTTATATTTAAACAATCCATGTAATATCATTTTTCATGCTATAGGTGTATATTACCACTAAATATTTTATTATTATTATTATTATTATTATTATTATTATTATTATTATTATTATTATTATTATTATTATTATTATTATTATTATTATTATTATTATTATTTAAAAGGTAATATTATTATTATTATCATTATTATTAATGTCATTATTATTAATATTATTTGTTTATTTACTATTATTATTATTATTATTATTATTATTATTATTATTATTATTATTATTTTAATTTAGTTATTTTTATGCCTAGAATATATTGATTGCTTTTGTTCTTAGTGTGCTACTAGATTGCGTATTGCCTTTATGTGTTCCTTGCAGGTTATTGTATATGGAAGCTCATATTGTGCTCCGGCTTGATATTGAGGGGATTCACATGGTTTGATTATAATTATGGTTTTAAGAGTCGGGGGTATCGTTGGAAGCAACATACCTATCTTTTGAGATGACATATGATTTGCCTACATTTCATCCTCCCCAGACCCCACCAATTGTTGTGTATTATAGGTGGGATTTACTGGGTATGATTATTAGTTGTTGTTGTTGGTATGATTATATAATTCAATCTGCAGTATTAAACCTTATAAAGATTTTTGAAAAGCATAAACATAGAGTGTCTTGTATTTATATCAAAACCAAATAAACTAAAAATCAAATTAAACCAAACCAAATTAAAGAATTGATTTCTGGTGCAGTTTAACCCAAACATAATTTTTTTTGAACGCCAAATCTATCCTACTCATAATTCTAAATTACACCAAGTTACATCATGTCTAGATTTGAACGCATGACCTCCTTAACCCAAACATAATTACATTTATCAAACGGTATATAGGCAGAAGAGTTTGGAAGTTATGAAGGCTTTGAAATGTCAGAACTCTGAATATCATAAAAGCACATTTATTTTGACTTTTAAGTTTTCAACTATGATATGTTGACTTTGTGCATGGCGTGCTTGAAAATTGCCTACGAGTTGGACTTGGATTTATTAGCCTTTTCTTAATGATAACAAAACTAACGAGACACGTTAATATCTTGCTAGTAACGAGATAACACAAGTTATATATGCTAGACAAATATATAGCCTTCAAAAAGTTATGATATGAAACCAATAAAAAAAATTCAAATTTGAAACTCATGTTATTGGAAATCAGATGTTTATCAGTTACTACTTAATCACCATTGACGGTTTAGCAATGTTTAGTGATCCCAATTAGATGAACATTTATTATTTTTTGTAAACAATTATTCGAACTATTTTAATTTGTTAATCAAAGTAACTGCTCTGTTAATTTATAACATAAATCTATCAATTATGATTTTTTTAAAAAGCTAAACAATGATTTTATCCTAAAACCGAAGTGAAACATTCCAGATACGACAACCAAAATTTTCAACTGGAATAATCCAAGAAACCGAAAACCCGAACCACCCGACAGTGGCGGAGCTTGAGTCAAAGGTAGGGGGCGGGGGGCAAAAGTAAACTATTTTAGGGGGGGCGGACTCTATATTTATTAAAAAAATTTCACTACCGAACCGAAAATTTACACTACTGGACCGAAATTTACACTACTGACGGAAAAAAGAAGGGGACCCCCCCCCACCCACCCCCACCCCCACCCCCAGTGAAGCTTCGCCATTGCCACCCGAGTATATCTTGGTGTATTTTTCTAACTAAATTTCACACGTTAATTTACACCCTCCAGTTGGTTCATCACACATGACCCACCTGCTATATACTAGTTAGTAACAAAAACAACAGTTTCATGACAGTCCTACATATATATATACTATCAATATATATGCATTTAACTCAATATTAATGTTATTATTAATGTTATTCTACCAATGGCTATAACTATAAGCTATAGCCTTTTTCTTACTTTTTATTTTCTCCCATCTCATTTTGATATATCATATGCTATAACATGTGCAAATCACAAATTCACATCTAATAGAATCTACACTTCTTGTAAAGATTTGCCCCATTTACAAGCTAAGCTTCATTGGACCTACAACTCGACTGTAGGTGTAGCCAAGATCGCGTACCGTGCCCGACAAGGTGCGGGCGGTTGGGTCGCATGGGCCATCAACCCGAACCAAATAGGTATGGTTGGGTCAGAAGCATTGGTGGCTTTTGTCAACAACAATGGAGGTGTGACAGTATATCCAACGATGATTACTAGTTACAGCCCATCGATGCTACCAGCTGATCTTAGCTTTCGGGTTTCGGGCCTCTCTGCTGAGTTTTTGAATAACGAGATCACCATTTACGCGACCGTGGGCCCGTTTGGAGGCGGGTCGGTTGTTAATCAAGTATGGCAAGCTGGGAATTTGGTTATAGATGGTGTCCCTCAAATGCATGCTGTTTCTCAACAAAATCTTCAATCAACAGGGGAGCTTGATTTCTCGTCTGATTAGAAAATAATAGAAGAACACGTGTGCAAGTAGTTTGAATTGCTTTAAAGTTTAAGATATTTGTTATATATTATATATGATAGATATATCAGTTATTAAACAGATAAAACAAATCAACAGGTTCTAACTAATTAACAAGAAAACCAAGATACATATTGAAGGTTCTCTTGAACTTGTACTTTGGATGCATGTTCATGCGTAGAGATGTACAAACCGGTTTTTTTCTTAAATAGGTTCGATTTTTAAACGGACCTGTTTTATTTAATACGTATAAACTGCTTTTTTTTCAAAACAATTTTTCACCAAGAATTCTCAAACCACTCAAATCGGTTTGGACCAATTTGTAAACTGTTTTTTTTTTAGAAAAACCATTTTTTTGCAGATTTAACTGGTTTTATAAATCTAAACCGGTTGACAAAATGTTTTTTGATGTTGGGTAACAAACCAGTATACAAACCGCCTGTTCGGGCCGGGCCAAACCGGTTCGGTTTTTTTGGCTTTTTTTGTACATCTCTAGTATTGGGTCACGATACTTGGGCCAGACCCGAACGAAGGTAATTGACAGTACAAATGTCCAAGTGAATTAAGAGACAGTAAACAATAAGTAAATAGTAAACAATAAGTAAATAACTAACGATCTCTTTGTCTAGTGGTTCAAATGGAAAGTGAGAGTCTTTCCTTCTCTTGATGTTACTAATTTATAACAATTAATTAACCGTTAAAAAATAAAAAAAGAGGTAAACAATAACTAGTTACGCCTATGTTCGTGTGGTTAAGAGAAGTAACAAGTCTAAATAGCAAGCATTAAAAGTTGTAGATTGGGTATTAACTTTTAATTTTATATCACATTGAGTACTAACTTTATATTTTATAACAGGTTGTGTCCTAATTTTATAAAGTGTTAGTTATTATTTATTAAGACTTACTTTTAAATTAAATTTAGAGTTAATTTCAATTTTGCTCCCTAAGGTTTGACTAAAATAACTATCATCCTCCAAAAGATTAAAAACATCAATTTACCTCCAATAGTTTCATATGTTGTTTCAATTTCACTCCAAAAGTTTCATTATTATGGATAAAGCTGAAACAACTACTGAAACTTTGGACTGAAATTGAAACAAATTATGAAACTTTTGAAGGTAAATTGATATTTTTAATCTTTTGGAGGAAAATGATTATTTTTAACAAACCTCAAGGAGTAATATGGAATTTAACTCTTAAATTTAACAAAAAATTTAAAGAAAACATCGTCTTTAAGTACTAACATTTCCACTAATTTAACATAAAAGTTAAACAAAAGTTTAGCCATAATACCAAAGGCGTCTACGAAATAAAAGTTAACAAAAGTTTAGCCATAATACTAAAGGTGTCTACCAAATATAAAATTTACTACCTGAACTTGTTACATTTTTTACTTAGTACTGAAACATGTTGGTTAAACCAAACCACATAGATAATTTGTCTAATTACTCAAGAAAAAACTTCAAATACAAAGTGTAATTTTGCTACAAAGTGTGAGAAAACACAATGAGTCAAAAAAGACACAAAAAAATTATATCTCACAATCTAAATCGAATTTTAAAAAAGTAATTCGGAGCTTTTGTTCCCCTAGTCGTCCTCATTAAGAAAAAAATAAACGAAAAATTTAAAAAAAAATATAAAAATTAACGTTTTTTTATTGTGTCATTTATGAAATACACAATGACTTCATTGTGTCATTATGAAAGACACAATAACGTCATTGTGTCAATATAAAAGACACAATGACGTCATTGTGTCATATAAAGACACAATGAAAAAAAAATTATTTTTTTATTTTTTTCTAAAAGAGGACAACGAGAGAAACAGAAGCTCCGAGATACTTTTTTAAAATTTGATTTAGATTGTGAGATATTAATTTTTTTGTGACTTTTTTAGACTTATTATGTTTTCTCACACTTTATAGCAAAAATACACTTTGTAAAATAATCTCATCCATTACTCAATACTCAATTAGAGTTGCATATTTCATTTATCTTTTTAGATCGGTTCCGGTTTAAACTGATTTAGTTTGGGCCCTCAACAATCAAAACCGGATCTTGTGAAACTAGTTCAGATTCAAAACGTATTTTAAAACGAAAAACAACCCGTTCATCTTGAAACTAAATTTTATCTGATTCAGTTTTTTTAACCAGTTGAAACCGAGCGATTTACAATCCAACCCAATCCCAATATGTTCTTTCTTCACATATGTTTGAACAACATCAATACGCTCCATCTTTTCAGGAAACTTCTATCGTACTCTATATTTCCCCCCAATATATATATATATATATATATATATATATATATATATATATATATATATATATATAATATATATATACACCAATCTGTCACACCCTCAATTTCCACGAACGGGGTTTTACCGTTAGGCGTGTGACATACCAGGATATCAGACACAGTCATATCGAACGACACTATATGAATTTAAAATAAACAATTGACTTCATTCAAAAGAGCATAAACAAAGTTTACATTAGTGCGGAAGCGAGTACATAATCAGTAAATCCATTACAGTATAGTTACAATAGTCATGTTTAGACAAAATGTTCAATGCTGAAAATATAATAGATGAATGCATGTCCTGAGTGCGTTTCCTTAGCGTGCATCTTGAGCTTATGCATTCCTGTGACCTGAGAAAACATGCTAAAATGTGTCACATAAAGTTGGTGAGTTCACAGGTTTATTTAACAATAAATGTATTCGTAAGCGTTCAGTAGTTTGCGTTTCAATGGTTTAGTATATAGAGCATATCGTTAGGTAGCTAGCCTATGTTCTTGTTACTTAGCGTTTCGAACCGAAGCTGACTGTTTACGTCCTATATGTGTTTGTTGTATCCCCGTCACGTCTCGCAAGACCGTGACAAATGTTAGGTCAATCAAGCACCCGTTTGACCTCCAATCAAGCTAGCGCGACTAGCCCGGGCGGGGTTTGTCAGACCCAGTAGTACTACTCAAAATTACCTCGCTAATCCCATTACTAACGGTTCGAGTGTGTCAGGACATGTTGTGTGTTTGCACTAACGTAACAAGCGATATCAATAATACTATAACCATTTAAGTAAATCTGTTTTGCATGTTTTCTCCCCCAAAAGGAAAGAGAGTAAAATAGGGGCCGTGAAACTCACTGATGATGTAGTGAGTACATAGGATGAAAGTCTCCCAAGAGTTGTTTACGATGCGCTGTCAAACACCTATTGACAGTTATGTTAAGCGTTAATGTTGTGTTTAGCGTTAATAGGCATGTTTAGTCGGGTCGGGTCGCATTGGTTCGGTCATGGGTGTCACACTCACAAGCAGGCATAGACGTATCAGACTTTATGTAGATTCCCATTAAGTTGTCGATATTTGTGAATGGTTAGGTTACGTTATGTTGAAAGAGTATGTGCTTGTTGATTGCGTTGACTTTAATCTTTGTGGTCAAGAAATGACACTTTATTGATTGTTACCATATCATTACACGATAGGCACACCGCACACAAGGAGAATTCACTCACAATGACTCCAATCGCATATCAAGGCTAGACGCACGACTGGACACTTCATTAGCACGAATGGGCATTCAATCGTACGAATCAGACTCATTCGTACGGTTGAACCCTCACTCATACGACTTAGCATTCAATCGTACCACACATCACCCATTCACCCGACTCAACAACCAATCGCATGACTGAACCTTCATTCGTGCGATTGGACCTTCAGTAGGTAGCTAGCCTATGTTCTTATTACTTAGCGCTTCGAACCGAAGCTGACTGTTTACGTCCTATATGTGTTTGTTGTATCCCCGTCACGTCTCGCAAGACCGTGACAAATATTAGGTCAATCAAGCACCCGTTTGACCTCCAATCAAGCTAGCGCAACTAGCCCGGGCGGGGTTTGTCAGACCCAGTAGTACTACTCAAAATTACCTCGCTAATCCCATTACTAACGGTTCGAGTGTGTCAGGACATGTTGTGTGTTTGCACTAACGTAACAAGCGATATTAATAATACTACAACCATTTAAGTAAATCTGTTTTGCATGTTTTCTCCCCAAAAGGAAAGAGAGTAAAATAGGGGCCGTGAAACTCACTGATGATGTAGTGAGTACGTAGGATGAAAGTCTCCCAAGAGTTGTTTACGATGCGCTGTCAAACACCTATTGACAGTTATGTTAAGCGTTAATGTTGTGTTTAGCGTTAATAAACATGTTTAGTCGGGTCGGGTCGCAGCATTTCATCCGGTTGACTCAATCGCACACACACCCAATCGCATGCACTCATATATATATATATATATATATATATATATATATATATATATATATATATATATATATATATAGGGGAGAGATCAAATGAAAACCACACTTATAATTAAAAACCATGAAAAACAAGTTAAACCAATCATATAATTTTAAAATTAAATATTTTTATTTATTTAAAAGGGTGCTTAAGTAATTATAACATTCTTTAATTTGGTAATTATAAATCCCTTAAATATCTCTATCATTCACTTATTTTTTTCTCACCCTCTGTAAATTATCCATGAACTCATGTATCTCAAAAATTGAATCTCAAAAATCAATTCAAAGTTGGATAGAAATTCATGGATCTGCGATGGTTGCACCGATAACCCCAACCGATTGACCACCACCGACACGTCATCACGATCACCTCCTCCGACGAACTTATCTTCTTCGTTTCAACCTATGTCACCGATCGTTGACGGAACCGGAGGCATTTTGTCCTCCTCCAGTTAGAGCATCAACGGCTATTCAAACGCCTCCACCGTTGATTCTAGTTTCTTCGAGGAGGAGTTTCAGATACAGCTTGCTCTCGCTATTACTTCCAGATGCAGCTTGCTCTCACATCTTGTTCCAGATGCAGTCCCTTTGCCTTATACCCCTATCAACCTACTAATCCGCTATTTTCTTCTTTTAGTTCTTTGATGTATCAATCACCATCATCATCATCATCATCACTTCTCAGTTACATATATATTTACAAGATAAAGATCATGATGAATTAGATGAAAAGGAGTACCCGGGTAAAAATAAGATGAATTGAAGAAGACAATGGTTGATTCAAAGCATGTAGGATACGTATATGTAAGCATGACGAACAAAACGAACACCTAAACCTGATGAGAAAGACGGACACAAAGAACGTTACGATTTTAAATGTTATCATAACACGTATATGTAACATTGTTGTTACATATACGTAACTCTATTGTTACATATATGTACCTCTGTGTTATATGTAACCTCTGTGTTGTTTTCGTATATGTACCTCTATTGTTTTAATGTTTATATAACTTTCTCCTCTATTATTTTAATGTTTATATAACTTTCTATCTACATGTGTAAGTTTTTTGTTTACATACATGTACTTCTTTTTGTTCATACATATATATATACATACATATTTTTAGGGTTTTTAATGTTTTCGTTGTTACTATATTTTGTTACATGTATGTAAGTGTTGGTACATATATGTAACTCCACTGTTACATATATGTACTATAGAAATCGGTTTTAGCACTAAAAAAATTTTTGGTTTAAAATATATATGTGTAACTCATTATAGATTTTCATATGGGTTCGTTAACAATGATACACATATGTATGATAGTGTTACATATACGTAACACACAATGTTACGCATACATAACACACATTGTTACGCATACGTAACACGATGTAACGAATGCATAAGTAGTCGTTTTCTTTAGTTTATTTGTTTTTATAAGAAACATGATTATCTAATTTTTCAATCCAAAATAAAAATAATACATTTGATTATTTAAATTTCTATTAAATATAAGAAAGATGTGAGAGAAAAATGGAAGATAGGAGTAAATTTAGGAATTTTGTTAATTATACTTGTTAGTTGCCAAATTAATTATTTTACGTTGTTCCTAATTTACCCTTAATGCATATTTAAACACTCATAATCTTTTATTTAATTACTAAAATGCCACTAATTAATCTCAACCATAGATCAAAAATATCAATGGTGAATAAATGATTTTCTTAGTTTTCAATTATAATATAGTTTTCATTGGAACCCTCCCCTATATATATATATATATATATATATATATATATATATATATATATATATATATATATATATATATATATATATATATATGTATTTATGTATGTATAGGATGTGGTTCAAATGAGAACCCATCCTTTTTGTGAGAACCCTTTAACCTCATATCAACCATTGATCAAAAATTAGTGGACTAGATCTTCTAATCTTTTTTAATAGAAAAGGGTAAAATAATTATTTTATCCTTATTTAAAATCAGCTTTTAACAATAAAATGACACATGTCCCCCCTTTTCCCCCCTAATTCTTTTTTATTTCTATTTAAAAATTTTACCCCCTTTGTTTTAATAACCTTTATAACTTTTTTATACATTGTTACTTTTTTATAAAAATTATATCATTAAACTCGTCTCGTTATTCTCTTTAATTCTAATATAGTCTCGAAATTTTTTTAAATTTTTTTCGAACGTTGCATATTACATCGAATTACATCATATTGTAAGTTTTTACTATGAATTACATCAAAGAAACATGATGTATTAACAACAAACAAACCTTGAGTTAAACATAAAATCATACATAATACAGTGAATTACATTGAAGAACAGTTAATTACATCATATGAATAACGGTCAACAACTTAACAACCGAACGACATTAAACAATGTAACTACACCACCGTAATGAAATACATTTAGTGAATTACATTATATATTAACTTTTTACAATGTTTAACATCAAAAAACATATATAAAAACCAACAAACATATATAAAATCCGACAAATACCTATTTTAAAACATTAAATTATAACTTTTTAATTTACAAAAATACATCAGAAAAACATATAAATCAATGTAACAAACATATATAAAATCCAACAAAAATATTTAAAAAAGAACAAATGTCTACTTTACAAAGTTGTATTGAAACATCAAATTACACAACAAAAATACATCAAAATATTGACCAATATTAAACCAATGTAAATAAATGTAAATTGATGTAAACCAATATTAACCAATATAAATCAATCTGTAAAAACCCAATATAAACCAATATTAACCAATATTACACCAATGTAAACCAATGAAAACTAATGTAAATCAATATTAACCAATATAAATCAATCTATAAAACAAATGTAAACTGATGCAAACTTAGTGTTACATAAATGTAAAAATTAAATGTACATGTAACGAAACACTTAGTTACAATTAATTACATCATGTTTATTTGAATAAAAATCATAATACTTACAGTGAATTACATTGTATTTTACTTACTTACAGTGAACTATAACGAATAAACACATATAAAAACCAATAAAAATAAACCTTATGCATCATCATTCTGTAGTCTTCCTTTTGACAGCCTTCACTCTACAGTTATCTAAAAAATTAAAAACAATTTAAGTTGATTTAACAATCTGCAAAAATGGTTTTTTTCACTTTTTTATAAGAATGTGCACCCTAAAACTTTATATATTTTCTAACAAAAAGAAAGTAATTTTTTATTTCTCATAATTTGATATACAAGTTCCATCATCAAATCATTTTATTTTTCAAATGTCAAAGTTAATCCATAATAGGCTATAAAATTACTAACCAAAACCTGATAGTCGGAGTACTGGAAAAAAATCACCTGAACACCCAAGTAAACCATAAAATTACTAACCAAAACCCTATCGAAAATCATATGTACTGGAAGTATCCATCAACATCAACATAAATAATAATAATAAAAAACACACCCAAGTGGGTCTACAAAGTTTTTAAGAAAATATTTCAAGAAATCCTCAAATCAAAACCCATAAGAACAAAAGAGAATGCTACCTGGGTTTGCATCCTTGAAAATCAAGATCAAGAAGTGAATCTGAAAAAAGTTGATGTTAGAGAGATAACGATAGAATAGAATCAATAATAGTGGTGGTGGAGGTGGTGTCATGGGGTTGTGTGAATCAGAATCAGTGACGGTGGTAGTGGTGTCATGGTTGTGGTGATGGGACTTAGAATCATTGGTGATGGTAGGTGATATGTGATGATAGGTGGTGAAAGAAGGTGACTTGAAGCATCAATGGTGGTGGGAAGATAGATCTAGAGCTTGGCATTCACGGTGTGAAATGAAAATATGTAAAATAAAAAAAAGATTTTAATAAGATAAAGTAAAAAGTAGGTCAGAAAAGTACAAAGGTCAAAATAACTAAAATAACACTCCTTCCATCTTAGCATTTCAAATGGAATATTCCATATTGATACAAAATCAATGGTGAGTGGATAGGTTAAAGAGTTCTTATAATAAAGCGGGGTTTTCATATGAGCCTCATCCTATCTATCTATCTATCTATCTATCTATCTATCTATATATATATATATATATATATATATATATATATATATATATATATATATATATATATATATATATATATATATATATGGCGTACCTGGTGCTGCAAAGAGCTCCCGCGTTCGCAGGGTCCAGGGAGGGTCCGTCCCATTTAAGGGAAGATGTACGTGGTTTTTCCCCCATATTTTGTGGGGAGGCCGTTTCTACGGATCGAACTTGAGACCTTTGGTCTCTTAGGAACAGCTTCAACCGCTACGCCAAGGCCCGCCCTCAATATATCCTACCAAAATAATTTCAAACTCATCTTCCCTCCAAACTTTCAAACTCAAATTCCCCAGATTCACATATCTAATCTCCATCAATTTTTCAAATTCACATAATATTTATACTCAATCAAACATAACAAATGTTTCATCACACCCCACTTCCCCAAATCCAAACAATGAAGCCGACACCCACTATTCATCACACCGATCGAGATCAGCCTATTCGTCTGTCAGGTGAAATTCATGTCATCGTGGGTCCGATGTTTGCAGGCAAAACGACAGCTCTTCTTCGGAGGATCAAATCTGAAGGCGGTAATGGCAGGTAATTGAATAATTGTTGTTTGATCACTCAATTGCAGCATCATAACTCATCATGTTGTTTGATCATAATTTGTTGTTAATTGGTTGTGTAGGAATGTAGCGATGATAAAATCGAATAAGGATACCCAATATGCTGTTGATTCTGTTGTGACTCATGATGGAACAAAGTATCATTGTTGTCCTTTGGCTGATCTGTTGTCTTTTAAACAGAAAGTTCGATAAGATGCATACGAAAAGGTAAGATCTTTTCGAATATTATGGATATCTTGAATAATATTTCTTGAAAATACTGAAGGGTTTTTTGAATTGTTACAAGATTAGTGTTAGTATAACTGTCAAAATTGTATAATATGGTTGTTTGTGTGGGAAGCAATACAAATCAATGGTTAAGAGGATTTTTTTTGAATTTTAATGTTATGATTTGGGTTGAAATGATGTAAAATTGATCTTTTGTGTTTGGCAGTTGGATGTCATCGGGATTGACGAGGCGCAATTCTTTGATGATCTTTATGACTTTTGTTGTAAAGTTGCTGATCATGATGGAAAGACTGTTATAGTTGCTGATCTTGAAAGATTTGGTTCTCCTTAATCTTCTCCCTATTTTCCTCCCGATTTTCCTCCTGATTATTTGGTTTCCTATTTTTTAGTTTGTTTCCTTTTCTTTGTATCGGCTATTTAGCCTTTTGTTTCTTTGGTGTTTGGAAGTAAGAAACCAATAACAATCCCATAATTTGTTATGGTATCAGAGCAAGTTCTCTTATCCAAATTCTCACCAAATCGTCTCCAACATGACCGACGGCAAGGATAGCGGGACCGACGACAAAGATAGCGGTGCCGCGGCACCGAAAACCAATATCGACCCATCCTCACCCTATTACGTTCATCCTTCCGATTCACCATGGCAGATGCAAACTAATGAATGCCTATCCAACGTTAATTATAGCGATTGGTTGCAGGAGATGGCCAATTTTCTATTTGCAAAAAACAAGATGGGGTTCGTTGATGGAAGCATTTCAAAAACGATAGTGACGGACGAGATGTATGCGGCCTGGATGAGATGCGATGCCATGATCAAAGGCTGGTTAATCACGGCCATGGAGAAAGACATTAGAGCAAGTGTAAAGTATGCTAAAACCACCGAAGAAATCTGGAACGATTTGAAGGAAAGGTTCGAAAAGGAAAACGCCCCCAGAGCCTATGAACTCAAACAAACTCTCACGATGACGCGACAAGAAGGGGCCTCGATCTCCACTTATTATACCAAGTTGCGAGGTATCTGGGATGAAATAAACACCGTATTGCCGGCACCAACATGTTCCTGTAATCGGTGCACTTATGAGATGGAGAAAAGGATGATGGAACACAAAGAAAAAGAAAATTTATACGAGTTTCTAATGGGCCTTGATGCAGATTACTCAACCATTAGGACTCAATTACTAGCCATGAAGCCACCACCAACACTAAGAGAGGCATATCGGCTCGTCTCAGAAGATAAACAACAGAGATCAGTGGCTGCGGGAATGAAACCAGCCAGAGAAAGTGCTGCCTTTCTTTCAAACTATGGACGTGATACGAAGCAGCAACAGCAGCGAAACAAGTCTGCCAATTCCAAAGAAACTTGTACTCATTGTGGGAAAACGGGTCATGACAAAGGGGGCTATTTTGAGCTCGTTGGGTATCCCGAGTGGTGGCCGGGAAAGGCTAAGCAAGAGAAGGGAAAGCCAAAGGCTAGCTGTGTTGAAGCCAAGCAACCCGGAATCGGCGGACTCAGTGAGGAACAATATGAGAGTCTCCTCAAACACTTGGGGACTCAAAGGGGGCCGATAACTCAGGTGAACAGATCCCTAAGGCCAACATGACAGGTAAACTCCTCGAAACCAATTATTGGATTGTTGATTCGGGATCCACCGATCACATTCTTTGTGATCCTCGCATGCTAAACAACATCATTGATGGAAAGAACAAGACCCCTGTGATGATTCCAAATGGCCAAAATGTCTCTGTTAAGGGCAAAGGAGAATGCTCATTAATGAAAAATATAAAAATTAAAGGAGTTCTTTATATCCCGAATTTCAATTGCAACTTACTCTCCGTCAGCTGATTAGCAAAGGATCTAAACTGTTCTGTCTATTTCCTTCCAAATTTCTGTTTTATGCAGGGCTTATACTCGAGGAAGTTGATTGGCGTGGGTAGGTGCGTGAATGGTCTCTACCGTATGGGCGTGGTGGTCGAAGAAGAAAGGAAGGCTATGATGTCCAAGACGGATGCTGAAGTGTGGCATAAGAGATTGGGTCATGCATCTTATGATAAATTGTGTAGAATCGGCTTTCTTGAAAACATTTCTTTTCGTGTTAAAGACAATTTTTGTGATGCTTGTTGCAAAGCAAAACAAACTCGTTTACCTTTTCCAAAAAGTTCAATAAAAACCGTTGCATGTTTTGATCTTATACACTGTGATATTTGGGGCAAATACAGAAAACAATCCACGACTCACACCAATTACTTTCTAACTATTGTTGACGACTATCGTCGAGGCGTTTGGACCTATCTTATCAAGCACAAAGTGACGCTAGTGAGTGCTTAATTGAATTTCAAAGGTTCGTGAAGACACAGTTCGGGAAGCTAATAAAGAGGGTCCAGTGTGACAATGGAGGTGAATTCACCTCCAACAAAATGATGAAGTTTTACTCCAATGAAGGCATCTTGTTAGAGACGAGTTGTCCCCATACTCCGCAATAAAACGGAGTGGTAGAAAGAAAGCATCACCACCTTCTTGAAAAGGCTCGCGCCCTTATGTTCCAAGCAAGTTTACCTAAGAAGTTTTAGGGAGAATGTATTCAAGGTGCCACTTTTCTGATCAACCGGCTCCCATCCAAGGCGATAAACGATCGAACTCCTTATGAGATCGTGTTCAACGAGAAACCGAACTATGATCGATTAAGGGTTCTTGGGTGCCTTGTGTACTATTGGAGCACCAAAACAGGGGGAGACAAGTTTGCATTCAGGGGGAGGCCCGGAGTTTTTATCGGTTACCCCACAGGAACGAAGGGTTACAAGATATACGACATTGAACATGGAAAAATCATTAACTCTCGTGATGTGACATTTGTCGAGAACCGCTTTCCTTTCGAAGGAGTAAGACCTCGAGTCGAAGACCAATCCACATTCGAGGTCCCTCCTTATGAAGACTTCTTAAAATATCAAGAAACTAACCTTGTAAATCAAGAACCTTCTATCATGGAACATAGTTTCGATTCCAACAATCAAGGGGAGGAGTCTGGGCCGACCATAGGCCCAATCAACCAAAGCAATATGGACCATTTTCCTTTTGGGCCAAGTGACATTGATCAAGAAACCCTCTGTGAGCCCAACAATGCAAATATGGATGGTGATGTTCATATGGCCGAAGAAAATGATTACCATCAGGAGGATAACACGGCTCCAAACGTCCCGATCCTTCAATTCAAAGTGAAACATTCAATGAGGAACCCGTTCCTACCAAACGAACCAAGATTCCGTCCACACGGCTTGAAGGGTATGAAGTAAAATTGCCACCATCAGTAGACCATAATCGCCCTACGGCCAATCAATCGTCCTCGACGGTACACCCTCTTACCAACTATGTCTCTTATGAAAATTTTACTGAAACTCATCGCGCTTATTTAGCGGCCATTAGTGAAACCAATGAGCCAAAAATTTCCGTGAAGCCATGCAGGATAAGAGATGGAGAGACGCCATGCAAAAGGAGATAAACGCCTCGAGGCCAATGAGACCTGGACCCTCGAGGAACTTCCTCATGGGAAACGGGCAATCGACTCAAAGTGGGTATATAAAATAAAGTTTCAACCCAATGGAGAAGTGGAAAGATTCAAGGCCCGCTTAGTTGCGAAAGGTTTCACTCAGATGGAGGGTGTAGACTACCATGAAACGTTCGCCCCGGTCGCCAAGCTTGTAACCGTGAGAATCCTCCTCTCCATTGCTGTGAAACGAGACTGGTCTATTCACCAACTCGATGTGAATAATGCTTTCCTTCATGGCGAGTTAAAGGAGGAGGTGTACATGAAGATACCACAAGGTTTTGCCAAAGAAAACGAGACGAGAGTTTGCCGGTTGAAAAAGTCGTTGTATGGACTCAAGCAGGCTTCTAGAAACTGGTATAAAAATTTACCAAGGCTCTACTGGAAGTTAATTATTGTCAATCCAAAGCTGACCACTCTTTGTTTACCCACAAAACCAAAAATGGATTCGTTGCTATCTTGATCTATGTCGACGACGTAATAATTGCCGGAAACGATGCTGTCAAAATTGAAGAAACAAAGGCATATTTGCATGCAAAATTTAGCATTAAAAACTTGGGCCCACTAAAGTATTTTTTAGGCATCGAGGTGGCTCGGACGAATGAGGGAATCGTTCTGAGCCAACGAAAGTACGCGTTGGACATCCTTGACGATAGTGGTCTCCTTGGTTGTCGTCCTAGCCCTTTCCCCATGGAACAAAATCTAAAATTGGGAAAATGCGAAGAAAGTGAAACGGTTGACGCGAGCTTATATAGACGTCTTGTTGGTCGCCTTCTTTATCTCCAAGTGACTCGCCCGGATCTAGCCTACTCAGTTAATGTGCTTAGCCAATTTGTCTCGGACCCGCGAGAGGAGCACATGGAAGCGGCTCATCGTGTTCTTCGATATCTTAAAACCACTCCCGGTCAGGGCATTCTGCTACCTAAAGGCGGGGGAGAGGTCTTATCGGGTTTTTGTGATACCGACTGGTTGGGCTGCCCCATGACCCGACGGTCCAGAACCGGTTATCTCCTTTCTTTAGGGGGTGCGCCCATCTCTTAGAAAACTAAGAAACAAACTGTTGTGTCTCGATCCTTTGCAGAGGCAGAATACAGAGCCATGGCTAACACGGTGAGCAAAATCCTTTGGGTCCATTGGCTTCTCACTGAACTGGGAGTGTGCCAAACCTTTGCCACCCCCATTTATTGTGATAATCTGGCTGCCAAACGTATTGCAAATAACCCGTGTTTCATGAACGAACAAAGCATGTGGAGATGGACTGTTATTTTGTCCGGGAACGCGTGGAGTCCAATGAAATTGTTCCGATCCATGTTGAGTCAAAGAAACAGATTGCTGATCTCCTCACCAAGGCCCTCGGAACTCAAGCTCTGAAGAACCTACTGGACAAGTTGGGCATTCGCGATCTTCACGCTCCAACTTGAGGGGGAGTGAAAGATTTGGTTCTCCTTAATCTTCTCCCGATTTTCCTCCCGATTTTCCTCCTGATTATTTGGTTTCCTATTTTTTAGTTTGTTTCCTTTTCTTTGTATCGGCTATTTAGCCTTTTGTTTCTTTGGTGTTTGGAAGTAAGAAACCAATAACAATCCCATAATTTGTTAGATCTTGATGTTGATTACTTAAGGTGTTTAGCTAAATTATGTATTTATGTCATCATTATATATTTATTGTTTTATCTTTATCTAAATTACTTTGATTTGGCAGAAGGAACTTTGGTCCAGTGCTTGATATAGTACCCCTAGCTGATACAGTAACTAAATTAACTGCCAGATGTGAGTTATGTGGCAAACGGGCCCATTTCACCTTCAGGAAGACTAACGAGACAGAAACCGAGCTTATAGGTGGGGCAGATATGTATATGCCTGTTTGTTGTCAACATTATGTTAACGGGCATGTGGTGAAGAAAACCATTGTTTAATTACATCAACTATTAGTTAACAACTTGATGTTTGTTCTTTGGTTTTACTTGTCACTGTAGTTTTGTACTATTATAAGTAGTTTCTGATTTTCCAAGGTTTGATGAATTGTAACTGTGTTACTCTTGTCTGTTGTATATATAAGAAGTTAAGAATCATGTTTTGTGTTTGAATTCTTTAAATGTTGAAACCAGTTTTTAAAAGCAGAGATTCTTTCCTGCCCACTTAGTGTGTTCTTTTTTTCTAATCATGAGAAACCGTCTGCTAACTAGTAGGACCAGGTAAACCGTAGCTTATGCCAGCCAGTTGGCGTACAATGGGTTAAAGTTTGAATTAGCAGATGTTGGATTCAGACATAAGCGTTTACCGGTGTGTAATGCGTTGAAAGTTGGCTCTTCAGTTTGTTGCATATCACACAGCATGCCTGTTATGTAAAATGATGCTAGGCTAACACATACATATGAAACTTATGAAATAAACATTTTACATTGGTTTAGGCCGTGCACCGGTTACACCTGGTTTCCTCTTTGCTTTTGTTCTACTGAACAAACTAAATCTCCTAAATACATTCAATAACCTACTAGCATATTTCCTTTGTGATGCCAAATTCACAGTCCCTATGCAGCTAGTCACTTGACCAAGGGGCGTTCTCTTCTTACTCATCGATCTTCCTTCTAACCCATACGGCCTCACGGGCTCCACTTTCTTGGAAACTTGTTCTCTTTTCTTGGATGTGTTTTGCAATTGAATGGTTCGTTTTAGTGTCATCAACTGTTGTTCAAGTGTTTGAATTCTAAAGCTTGTAGACTCATATTCTTTCTTGCAAAACTCTGGTTGTTCTAAATCTTTTTGTAGCAAAAAACTTAGTGGTTGGTTTCTTGTGTCGTCTACATCAACATGTGGGCTTTCTGTAAGATTTTGGCTTCTTGAATTTGCAAATCTTGAGCTTGGGATGCTTCCTGAGAAATCTCCATAATGCGCATATCTGAATGACTCCGAGCACTCCTTCAATGCTTTGTGTGTGCTTAATTGTTGAACGAAAAGTGCTTGTACTATTAGGCGTAAAGGCATTAATTCGTTTTGAACCGCTTCTATACAAACTTCATTTGATAGTTTTTGACAGTTGAGGTATTTGCATACCATACTCTTTTCATCTTGTGACAACTCAGTATGAACCTGCAAAACATCAAGTCTCAACTTTACTAAGATTGATCACACGGGTTATAACCAAATTTGGTTTGATTTATGTTTTGTTTTAGGTAAGCATATTTGTTTTCACAATTTCACCTATAAAATGTAACAATATTTAGAAAATATCAATTAAATTGTAACTCATGGGATCTCAATAATACTTTGCTAACCAAATTCATCACATAGAATGTAACTTGCGCCAGATAAATGACCTTTATAAGGGTAAAAAACCAGATAGTTGTATTCAACCGTGTGGCCTCTGCTAGAGGGACCTTAAGGGTTTATTTTTGCATAATAATGAAAACTATTTAAATCAACTATGATACAAGAAGTAAAGAAACTTACCTGTAAAAAGATGTTTAATGCCTTATAAAGATGATCATGGTTCTGCCTACATGATACTGGCACGACTTCAATGAGTTCCATGAATCTTTTCGCTCTTATTTTTGCATCACTAGCTATACGAGAGAGATATGAGTCCCATAATTCTGCAACAACAGAATTATAAGGCGAAGGGGTACCGTTGTTTGGGCACATGTTAAACACAACATAAGTAGAAAATATGTTCTCCATTGTTGTCATTTCAATGCTACTAGAAACATCATCTGTCTCACTTTCTGGGAATAGAAAATCTTCAACATGAGCCATATGTAACACCCCAGAAATTTGATTTTGTAACTTTAAAGTATACTCTTTATCTAACTTGAGTTTCAGTGATTCAGAGAGCAAACTGAAGTAAAATCCAACTGGAATTACTCTACTACTCTTTTCACCCGTATTAAGTAAATCAAGAACCTCTTTTAGTAAAACATCTACATCTTCTTTCATGCCATTTTCATCAAAAGTACCAAATTTGCGTAGAATAGAACCACTGGACTAACATACTTTTCTTTCATACCTTGTCTTCTTAACGACCCGATGACCCGTTTGAAAAACCCGAATGGGAGAGCTATTAAATCTTTAATCCAAACATCTTGGATCAAGATTTCTTGAACCATATTAGAGCTCCATCTTTGAGTGCTTAAAGCTTCTAGAGTTACAACAGGCTGGTCTCTTCTTCTTTCTGGATCAAGAATCTCCATGCATGCCATGAAAGCTAAAGATTCAATGCAGCGGCTCACGATTAAGAGCTCTTCGGCCCACGGGTCAAGTAATTGACATTTTTGGAGGACAATGAGTGTGTCTTCCCAGCTTTGTAACACAACTTGGTTTAAGTATATGTCAAACCTTTCACATAAGTTCCCTGAGCTGTATTCTTCTGTCATTTCAAGAAATTCAGCTGCACATCTTAAAGATGCTACATTAAACGGGTCGACTAAAGTGGATGATCCGTAAATGAAAAGTGAGATCATTTCGAAAGTCTCGGGTCCTCCTGGGAAATCTTGTGGTAGTTCAACTTCATTCGAATCAGCTAATTCTCGGTTAAAGTATCCACTTTTGGAAAATAAAGGATACTATAAGCATGATCAAGAGATAACTCGTGTTAGAAAGTAATCAAGTACTAAAGGTTTAAACTTTTGCAGTTTTTACAATCACTCACCTTGTGAAGATTGAAAAATCTACCACCAACACGGACACAAACCGAAGCTGGCAAGCCTGTTTCTTGACTCCTATAACGAATACAACCGAAAAGATAAACAACCATCAAAAGGGTATGTTTGGATTCAAAGTAAGATTCGATAAACGTAGCAAAAGATTCATAAAGTTGTGATCTTTTTGCATAATTCGATTCGTATTACCATGAAATGATTTTGATCTTGAGGAGGGCACTGACATTTGGAGAAGAAAAAGGACTTGAAAGCATGGAAAAATTATCTTTTGGTGCAGAAGCATCCATATGGTGGGAAAGAACAAGCAATTGTAACCCTGCAAACTTTACAAACAAACTGAGAATTTAACCATCATTTTTGAGTCTTTTCATGGATATAATTGCTTGATCCGGATCTCCTCAAATTATAATATTGAAAATAGTACATTGTTAGTAGTTCTAGAATCCAGAAAACCAGATGATTTTGGATTAATCTGAGCCATTGGATGGTTGAATGGAGGGTCATAGATGTGTGTAGTTTGTAGAAGCATAGTGATGGTCAAAGTAAGATGCACACGAGTGTAGTAAAAGAAATGGTAAGTTTTAAAGTTTCAAAGTTGGTTTCTTGAATGATGAGAAGTTTGAAAATGTTATCAAAGCCTTGGACAGTAGAATAAGGGTGCAAACTTTTCTACCATTCTTACATGTGACCATTTTGAGTTTTGACAATCTCTACAATTTTTGTGTCCCAATTCACCTACAAAACCCTTCAACTTGTTTTTATTTTTTACATTCAAGATCAAGTATTTTAACATTTCAACTTTATGTTATATGGGTACTATTAACAAAAAACACAAAGAACCCTATGTTGTGTGAAGGTTTCCGTTAGCGAATTGATAAATTTGTCAGCTATACAATAGTACTCATTTAGCACGGTAGCACAGAAAAACCAAATAACTAAATCATAACTGAAATAATTTAATCAATTAAGAAACTGTTTATGGTTCACTTTATAACTAAAATAATAAATAATATATTATATACCTAAGAAGCTTTATTACAATTTTTAAAACAGTCACATCTCAATCCATCTTCTCATTTGTAAATTAACATGTTTAATTGAACAAAAACTTGATTGAATTAATTAACTGAAATAGGTTTTGTAAATGATCCGTCTTATCCTACAATCAAAAGGATCAAACCCCTTGTAACTAAAGCCTATCGATAATTAAACCTAAAAATTGAAACATCAGTTGCGCCCAATAACCGATATCTAGGCCATGCCCATCCCTCCTTCATATTCTAGGAAATGCAAGTTCAATAGAAAGATTTTAATGTGTGTAAACACACACAAACACACACACACACACATATATATATATATATATATATATGCATAGACACACATACATATATACATACACATTTATAGTTATATATATAATTAAAAGAGTGGAATGTCAAAGAATGTATAGATGAAGTGAAGAGGAAGTCATTGTGAGGTTTGTTGCATAAGTTAACAACCAGGACGGCACGGCTCTTAAAATCCTCCATTTTTTATTCCTTTTTCTTTGCTTTGCTTCCTCCCACACTACTCAATCTCCATATTTCCCATTTTTTTACTTATATTTTTTATTCTTTTTATTTCTTCCTCAATTACGAAAAAACCTATATTCTGTTTAAAAAAGTAAATAACATTACAATTCATATTCATTACACAATGTTCTTGATTCTAGTTATCTTCAACCAACTTCAACTATTTAAAAACTTTACATCAAAGTGTAATAACTTAACACAACATCAATAAAATAAAAATAACAATAAAAATCAAAGAATATAACTAACAAAACATTCAATAAAACCATTTTTAAGTAGACAACCGCAAGAATTATATAAACAATTATACATTTTTTTAATAAATTTACCTAAAGGTGGTTATGTAACCGCATATATAATAATATCTTTAAAGCACAATGTAAAATAATTTTTTGCGTAATTATTGGCGGTTTCTACTTAAAATTAGTCGAGTAATTAACATGTCCCGACGATATAATATATATATACACACATAGAAATGTTTAGGTACTACCATCACTTTCTTCACTACTAGTCTCGACAAGAAACGGGTCCTGCAGAAGATCGGATGCAGAAGGTCTTGCTCGTGGTTGACCGATGCATCGTGCAATAAAGGCTTTTAGCTCAAGATCGTTTACTTTATTAAACACTTGCGGCATGACACCACTTGTAACCTTCCGATATATTTTGGCAATACTATCACACTCGCTATATGGTATTTCCATTGTAGCCATTTCAAGTAAACACATTCCAAACGAGTAAATGTCCACTAGCTCATTGTAATCTTCCTCATACAATTCAGGAGCCATGTATTCTGGTGTTCCTAGTAATGTGTGAGCCGCATGGTTCTTTCCTACCACCGCTGCTAAACCCAAGTCCCCGATTTTAACCTGACCCATGGCACAAAACAACAAGAACATTATTATTAGTATTGTTTTGTAAACATGAGAACCCGTTAAGTAAAACTCATATGATACCCCCAACACCCTACTAATTGGTGGAACCAGGTAAAATGCAACTTATGCTAGACAAACGACATTCAAGGGGTTTAAGGCGGAAACTAGTGATCAATATATGCAAAGAACTATAGAATTTAGAATCAGATAACATATTTACCTTTCCAATGTTTCCATTGATGAAGATATTACTGCAGTTAAGATCTCTGTGAATGATGCAGGGTTCATGAGTATGAAGATACTCCAAACCTCTAAGAATCTGTCTTGACCACTTCTTCATGGCTCTGAGCGACACCCGTTTGTGTCTCTTCCTGTAATCCCTCAAATTACCTGAAGCACACGCCTCGGTAATGAAATTCAAGGTACTGTTTTCAATATCCCTCCAGAAACTGTAAAGGACAATGATGTTTTCGTTCTCTAGACTTTGTAACAGCTCGATTTCGGATAACAGTCTTCTGAGGACGGTTGGATCTTCGGTGAAATTTCTTAGTTTGACTTGATTCCAGGCTACATCTCTGCCTTCTTCTTGGTCAAATCCCCTGTAGACCTTCTTTACAGCACCAGCACCCAAAAGGTCACTGTACCGCCCAAATCTTCCTGATGGATCAACCTCGACAAATGGTTCTCTGTCTTGATCAGATGTCTCAGGATTTGCAGATGGCATTGTGCAGATATTTACCTTAGATCTAAAATTGTAAATGAAACTTGTAAGCAATTATGATGTAAATTTCAAGCTAAAATGCACTAGATATCAGCTTGTGATTAATCATAGTTATCCAACTCTAGTTAAAAGGATCAAACAGGTATGATTTAATCTCATATCATCTATAAACAATCTAATTTGATAGCAATAAATGATGATCAAGCTTAATTGCAGGTATCAACACAAGAAATTGACAAATTATCTACAATACTCATATTCAAGCACTTCACGTGAACAGTTAGTTTATCATCTCTACCGTTGCTTCAGTAACCATTCCTACATATAGCGCCTTAGGCAAGCATTCAACATATATAATCGTTACTCAAAACAGCTTCGAATTATCAGTTTACTCAACCAGTGTTTACATGAATGGATTTTAAGAAAGCGGATAAGCATAATCGACAATTTTGCAGCAACATGTTGAAATCAAATCAAACTTGAGGGATTCAAAAGTAAGCGAAGATTAGAAACTACACGTGAACAGATCATCATCTCTACCGTTGCTTCGTTAACAGTTCTTATATACTACGTAACTCGTACCTTACGCGAACATCCAACATACATGATCATTACTCGAAACGGCTTCGATTTCATCGTTTACATGAATCGATTTAAGCATAAATTCAACTCAAACATCAAAAATTACAGACCTAATCGAATGTTTTCAGCAAAATGTTGAAATCAAATCAAACTTTAGGGCTTCGGCAAATTGTAGTTTTAGTAAAATCAAAACTGTAATACGATCAGAAAACATGTGAAATTGTAATTAGTTACCTTGAAGAATGCAGAATCAACTAGAAGTTGTTCAGGATTCTGGATTTTGTGAGGGTTGTAGGAGCATGGCACAAGTATGTATGGTTGCATTGCAGGGGTGGCATATATTTATTATATATATATATGTTGGTTGCGTGTGATGACGAAAATATAAATTACAAAAACATATATAAAAAGCATTTTATGTAGTTCATATATATTAATAAGCTGAGAGTTCGCCTCAATAACAAATTCATTTATAGTTAGAGTGAAAGTTTTTATTAAATTGATGACGGGTTGTTTTGTGATGTAAGGGATTAAACGTGTTGAATCAAGTCACTCGCTTAACTATTCAAGAGCAACTTACTAAAAGCTTGAATCAAATTTAGTTTAGACGGGCTTGAGTTGAATGTTGTATTGAAAGTATACAAGCTAAAGATTATATTGGAGCTCGCTGAAAAACGAGCTTGACGCACCAGAGGTTCAGACTCACAAAACTTAAAAACCTACTATCTAAATAACTTGCTTAGCTCGATTCTCAAAAACATCTCGATAGCCAAGCACTAGGCATCCAAATTTTTCAAAATGACTTCGAAACGAATCAAATTCGACCATGAGCTCTATAAAATCAAACAAGCTGATTTCAAGTTTTGGTAAGCCATACTCGGCACATTTACAACGTTAGACCTCTCCAATATATAGATAATATTAGATGACTTTTATGTTTAATCACGATTAAGATTACATAATTCAATTTGCCAGTGCCGTTGATCTTTACAATTTGGTGTAGTGAACAGTATAACCCGTGACTACCAAGCTGTCAAAAACTCAAGATGATAAAATTCCCAACAAATATAACAAAGCAAAACTCACGTGACACCAGATGAACATCACATTTAATTGCACCTCATCAAATACCGTTACAACTCCCAACATTTGATCACATTAAAAAAGACCCGAATAATCTGATCATGGGCATGTGGTTTATTACAGGTAGCAGAATAATCTAAAGAAAAAGTGTATCAGGATCCTCTTCAAGCAAAAGCAAGAAAAGATTTAATCATGAACACAATTAAACCATGAATAAAGCAAACTTTTTCATAATGAACCGCGAGATTGCGAGAACTAAAATAAATCAAGGCACATGAAAGATTCGCCAATACTGAACCCATGTGAAGTCATGTAAATGCTTCTGCTGCAAGTTTTGCTCCAAAGAAGAACCAAATGCAGAGATGATGGATACACTGCAACTCTGCAAGCAACAACTGCCATTCAAATGGCTGATAGTAAAGATGTTAATTGGTTGGGATATGAATGAACATTCAACACAGTTGGCTACTTAATGGGTTAAACAGGTGTTTGACCATCCATTTTAATAGTTGTGATTATACAGTAACAAGCTAATCAACTATAACAAACAGGCTGCCAAAGATAATGTCTGAATGTGTTTATAGTGCTTTGAAATTGTGATAGTTGCATTTTTTTATAACAGCAAATGTACGACCCTGCTTAAGAGGATAGACGCTATCTTAATCGCGTCCACTCAACCATTTCCTAGACGGGACTGCACCCTCAACCCCCTCAGGAGGAACCCATAACTGGGAAATTTTGATGATTAATAAACTTAGATGTAAAAATAACCCTAAATGATGTCAAAACTAATTACTTAGCTCCTAAATAATCATATATTCAGCATATATACCAAAACAGCATCCATTGATTACCGGAAACCATTAATCAAGTGAGGCTTTCAATACACAGGCTATTTTAATTAAAGAACATTGGTAACCCACATAAGCACTTGTACATAGTAGATGATCACATTTAGTGGTAGAAAGCGAGGAGGTTAGAAAGCGAGGAGGTTAAAAAGCTATCTTATGCATTACATTTAATACATAACATCTTACGTATCATATCTTAAAGCAATAGATTTAAGTGTTTCATGCGGTTCTCACAGTTCTTCCCTTCGAACTGGTTCCGACCTTCAATCAAATAGTTGCTTTTATAGCAAAGTGACAAGCAACCTAGCATAAACATAAATTTGGGCAATGAGACTAGCAGAAACAGATCAAGAAAGTCACGATGAGGATTGAGGAAAAACATATTCAAACACAAATGTAGCTTACAAAAGCATGATAGACAACCCATATATGGTCAGAATAAAGTCAAGAAGACCATAAGAGACTAAAAAGTTGTAAGCTTCAACAAACAACAATACAAATATAAAGTGAATAGCATACTTGTTACCAAGGAGGATTAGAGCCCTCATTAACAGAAGGTGATCTTGAACTCAAGCTACCATCTCTCCCCAACCTTGATGCACTTCTTCCAGATTTTGGTGTAGACAACCCAGGACTCGACCCACGATAACTAGCCCGCAGTGATTCATCCACACTAGCAGAGCGAGAAGACTTTGCAAATGCATTCCTGACAAACTTCTGTGCAGCAGGGGAAAGCGTCCGCCCACCTGGACTAGCACCACCAGACGGCAGTGGCGGCTTCTGGAACATCCTAGAACGATCCCTAATCTTCCTTGCAGCCTCCCGGGATAAAAAATGAGCCTTTACATCTCTTGAAGGCGGAAGAGGGATATTGAACTGAGGGCCATTTCCACTGCCACCAATGTCAACTGGTGTGTCTTCAGGTTCCAATCTCAATGGGGTCCCTTCAATCTCTCCCCATGTAATGAACGGTGATTCGTCTACACCCGGTGCAGGGGATGGAGTCTTAACAAAGCTGTACCCGTTATCCGCTTTCTTATTAGATTCAACATAAAACAGATTCGGGGTTTTCCTCAAATCCTCCAAATCATACTTCTTCATCTTATCTCCATCTCTACCCGACATTGACCATGGAACAGGTGTACTACCAGCAACTGGATTATAAAGAACAGCCACCTCATCATCTTCTTTCGGGACAGAATCCGCCATTTTCCCATGAAAACGCGTGTTCGTCTTGCTAATCTCCTTTGTCATCCCTTTCAACCGATTGGCACGCTCTTCAGGCGTTAATGGTGCTTCACCTCTATCAGCAGGATGATACATCAACAAATTCTTAGCCGTATACTTCCACCCATCCAACGTAGCCAACGGCTGATCAGACGTCCCATAACCATCCGTAATCCTATCCCTTTTCGCGTCTTCTAACAACCCCTTATCGCGATTCTCACCTTCCAACAAGAACTCATACCTCAACCTCTTGTTCTTATTAACCTTCTCAATCAGTTTCGAAAAACTCTCATTATCCTCACTAGTATACCTCCTAAAGAACTCATCAAGCGACATCGAATCCGTATCAACAGCCCCATCGTTATCACTAGATCCCTTAACCACATCAAACACCTCTTCTTTCACAAATCTATCACCACCAGGAGTTCTATCCACCTCCAAAGGCGTCGTATTTCTAAAAAATGTAGAACCAGGGGTACGAATCTTACCATCAGTATCAGCAACACCTTTCCCCGATCTCCGTTCAATGATCTTCAACTGCACATCACGGATCAACATCGGGTCACCGGAGCGAGTGGCTTCTAACCAATCGAGTCGATCTTTGAGCTTAGGGATATCAGGGAAGAAGTCCCGTTGAATAATCTTCTCAATAGCAGCGACATACGTGTCCTCATCAAGAACAGTGGATGAATTGCGTTTTCTAGGGTTTTTGGGGGTGGTTGTGATCAACGAATTGGAGGATGATGAACCAGGGGTTTGATGCACCGGTGTTTCTGTCACCGATGGTGATGGAGACGAGAGGCGACGGGGTGAGTGGCCTGGAGATAGCAGCATGATTGTTTAGGGTTTCGAAGGTTTGTGAAATTGGGGAAAATTGAAGGTTTGTGAAATTAGCGTTTTTTGAGTGGTGATTTGGGGATATGGAGATTGATGACGGTGGGTGTTTGTGGTGGTGATCGGAGAAGAAGAAGAAGAATAAGGGGGTGTGTGCGGCGGAGGACGGTGGCGATACGGCGGAGACCGGCGAGAATGATTGCTCCGGTATGATATATAATGCGTTTGTTGTTTTGAGTCGGTTGTCTTATGGGATTTTTATATTTTATAAAAAAAGGATAAAAAAGGAATATTTTAATTTAATTTAAAAAAAAGAATAATAAGAAAAATGTAATTGACAGCTGTGGGATTTGAACCCAAGCCCTTTCGGACCAGAGCCTAAATCTGGCGCCTTAGACCACTCGGCCAAACTGTCAAGATGTTTTATTGAACTAATTAAGTTTATATGATTAGATGTAAACTAAAAAAATATATTTAATAATATTAGTTAATAAAATCAAGATTAATTGTACAATTAACTTTCAAAAAATGTTACTGATGATGTACGACCTACTTATAAAATAGTATACGCATTAACCATGTGTATACTGATAATTGGGTAATATGCATGCACGTATTGTAGTTAATATTGCATTTTTATATTACTTTATGTATCGAATGGTATTACTTTGTTACGTGTTTGAAATGTAGGTTAAATGAAGCTTAACGAGCATTATTTAAGAAGGATACAAAGGATAACAAAACTACGGCTTGAAAGGTGCTGAAAATGAAGAAAACTATGCAAACTGCAGGTAGGCCGTAAGCTACGGCCTAAGGCCGTAACTTACGGCCCTGTGCTGAGTCCGTCTATGAACCCCGTAAGACAGGAGGTTTGGCCGTCTGGTTGAAGGTAGGCCGTAACCTACGGCCTATAGGCCGTAATTTACGGTCCTATGCGATATTTTGAGGATTTTTTCAAATTTTAAAACCTATTTAATCCCTAACATTAGGGTTTCGAAAAAAGACCTGCCTCCAACCCAAAGAACGCATCTTTGGGCTATTTTGAGCCATTGAAAGCCTCTCTAATCATCAAGCAATCAAAGATTAATATGCATAAAGTGAAGATTGAAAAGATTATGATGAATATGCAAGGCTAAACCACCCGTGATCATCTCCGGGTGGACGTTTTGTGATTGGATTTTGTGTGCTTGTGCTTTTACCTAGTCAAGACATAAACTTTGATTGTTTCATAACTTTTCTTCGTTTATGTGTTTTGAATCATGTTTTGACTAAAGATTCGTGTTAGTGGATTTGATTATTGCTTATCAAGTTATCAGTTTTACATTGTTAACCATTGAGTAATAATTAGGTTACTATCATTAATTGGTGATTACAAATAAAGTTTCTAGATTGTGGCATTAGTTAGTTTACTAGTTAATTGACATAATCGGTTATCTAGTTGGTAATTACCTTTCAACATATGTGATAAACAAGTTATGTCTATGTGACTTCAAGATTAGGTAAAACATACACCGTGTATTCAATTACAATCCTGAAACTCGGTGGTGATTCTTGCATCTTAATAGTTCTAAACCAAGTCCAAGTTTTTGTTTTGTTTATTAAATGATCATTTTTATCAAGTACAGTCAAAGTGACAATAGTTTAATTTTAATTATTTAGTTAGTTAAATAATCAAAAGAATCGTGTAACACTAACCACATGCTCCCCGTCGATACGATACCTGACTTGCCCTAGCTACCTAGGTTAATTAGGTTTTTGCATGACCCCAATGACAGGTCATCAAAATGGCGTTGTTGCCGGGGAGCTAGTACGCTTAGTATTATTTGATTTGATTGATTTATTTTTATTTAAGTTGCAAAAATTAAAAAAAATTAAAAAAATTAAAAAACTTAAAAAAAACTCCAAAAAAAATATATTTATTTTTCGTAGTTTGTTTTATTTGTTCTTCTTTACCCTTGGTATTCTAGTTGGTTTTGCAGGATAATTTCTTTACAGGTTTAGTAAAATCATGGATTGGGATTGGGATTATGATGATAATTACGATCCATGTATTTGTTACGGGAGTGATTGTCACTGGGTTCAAGATTGTCCACTATTTGAGAGAAAATATGGAAACATGGAGAGAGGGTGTTTTGAATATAGACGACAAAAAGGATATGTGAGATCATACCATGAAGATAAAGATACACTCTCATATTATCCGTACTTTGAACCCCCGCCATCATCAAATTATCAAGAATATTATCATGCAGACACGGATTACCATTATGGTCAAGAGAGGAATTTTACCAACTATAAACCAAAGATGCCACATTTCTCAAGTTATCAAGAGGAGTGGGACGACGACTACAATGAATACCCTCAGTTGGCATATGAGGAACCACAAGACTTAATGAATTCTAAGCTTGATGCACTCATTAGCATGATGGTAGAAATAAAGAAGGAAGACAAGCTAAGAGACAAAACATTCGAGGCGTTGCTTAAGCAAGTTGGCCAACTTGCTAATGATGTGGCCGAACTTAAACGAGAACAAGGTGAGTTGACCAAAGGTACCATGGTTGATAGTGATGAGGTGGAAGAGGTAATGGGTCTTCTAGAGCCTGAATCTGATTATTTAAATTTAACTGAAGTTATAACATCTCTAGAGGGGCCAAAGCCTAAAATAGTCCAAGTTTATCCCGACCCTCCGTCTGTGCTTATTACTCCAACCACTAAAGTTGTGGAAGAAGATTTAAAGACAAGGATGAAGAAGGTAACACCAATATACGTTGGACAATGTTTTAATAAGTGGCTTTGCAACAACTACTTTGCTTACATGTCAATTAGTGGGAAACTATTATTGAAATGGCATGTCAACTACCGAGCGTTTGTAGGGAATTCAATAGGGAAATGTTCACTTAAACCACCATAACTATATCAGGTACGGTCTGGCTGAAGACCTAAAAAACTTAGTGCTTTCCTGGAGGCAACTCGGAGAACTTTGTGGGTATGTTCACTGAAAACCCTCACGAGACTTCACTCGTCCACTCGGACCTACCGAGGGGTTTAAAAGGCTTGTTGCATACGCTAAATGCAATCGTGATTCCTACGAAAGTGAGTTTAGAAATTTTATTGTATTTTATTTTATTTTTTTAATCTTTGTTTTATGTTTTGCATGTACGTATAGTGTTTCAGTTCAAACACAAGATGCAAACACTCAAGTGTGGGGATGCACATGGATGTCCTACTGATCAGCTATGTACTCTCTACTCATCTTATTTGTTTGGTTTGTGTGGTGTTTCTGTTTTTTTTTTCATTTGTTTATGTACTTGGCGGTGTAACAAACTTGTTGGTTTTAGGAATGTGTTTAAGTTAAATTTTAGTTAATGTTGAGTATCGGTATGCATAGCACAATGATTAGGGATTTAGCCTTGCACTTGGAGGAACTAAGGTTTTAATAAACTCATTCTGTATTGTGGACAATGTATTCCAAGTGTGGGGATGAGGTGATTAAAATTTAAAATTCAGAAAAGTTGAAAATATTTTGAAAAGAGAAGCTTTTAAACGAATTTAATTGTGCATCAAACCTAATTTCTCAATATAAATCGTTAAGTATCACTTACTTGTGCACATGTGGAGGTCCCTTGGCATGGTTAGCTATAAGTCACAAGAAAGTATGCCCAACATGTGGTTTTTCTATAAAATTAAGTAGGATTGATTAGTTAGGTGTAGCAAACTAGACAGTGGACAACATACATGTTTCACATCCTTAACCCTTTCCTTTGTTTCTGTGAGAATTTGAGCCTAATTGAGCATTTTACATGATATATTTAGTTGCTCTTTTCTTATTGTATTGAGTGTTTACCATAATGTGCATTTATTTTAGAACTCGTTTAACTAATACATGTTGAGATCATGAACCATTACTTTACACAAATGTGATAGTGGCATTAGGATAGCCATTTTGTTTAGACCTTTTCATTTGACTCCCTACCTTAACATTTTCTCTTTAGATGCCCCTTTGAGCCCCAACTTATCATTTGAAAGAACTGTCACACCTCGACCGACGGCGGAATCATCGGAGCGGACGAGTGAATGATTGATTGTTCATAACTCATGATTGTCTAATAGTGAAAATAATATTAAAATCAGATTACAGGATAACATGAATTTAACAGATACAAATACAACAGTTAAAGTCACAAATACTAATTGTCTTTTGTTTTGACTAAGTCCGGGTCTTATATGAGCATGTAGAAGTCCACTAACTTGCTTAACCTGAAATCATGTGAGAAAATAAAGTTAGCTAACGAATTAGCTGGTGAGTAATTACAGTTTTGAGTATACATATAGATTGATTGATTGATTGAGAATAATCCAATTCACAAGGTAACGTTAAGACTTATATTGCAATAGTAAAGCATATAGATAAACTGACACAATAACAACCCCTTGACTTGACACTTGCATATAATAGACTCCACACATACACCATAGATTGACTCCTGCCTCTAGCACAATCACCACTCGTAAGCCACAGGGTGGGTTATCCAAACCAGTAGATCTACCATTGATACCAGGATTGATTGATTGAATTAGGGTTTTTCTGTCGTCCAGTTTATCATAGTATGTTCACATAATTGCAATTAATAACATAACCTGTCTTGAATTGAATTTAGAATGAAATAACAATAGAATATCATGATTGAATATATTATATCACATGATTTCCCCCAAATAGGAAATTGATATAAAAAGGGGCTATGAATACTCACTTGATTGATTAGATTAGTATTTGGATGTGATTGATTAGACACGATGATTTCCTTACGTATAATCTACGGAACGGTGTCTCGAGTTAGAATAATAATAATATGACAATTGGAATTAGATTAGGGTTTCCATTGGGTTTTGAATGGTAGTTTAAATAAGATAATTTATTTAGTTTGAATAAATAAAACAAATTTATTTAAAGTGAGTATGTTTGAAAATTAATAGAAATAAATCTATCAATACATTTGAAATAAATTATTATAATGTGGGAAGAACAAATAACTAGTTTTATTAATTAAATATATGCTAATTAATTAAAATATTTAGTTATTTAAGTGATTAAAAGAAATAAAAATGATTTTAGAAAGATTTATATATAAAATTTTTATGTTTGATTGAGATAATCATGGTTTAAATAATATTACATAAATATTATTTAATCCAATAATTATTTAGTGATTTTTAACCGTTATTTACAGTCTAATTTTATAAAAATTAAACTAGATTTGTTATTTATTTAAAACAATTTATAAAATAAATAAATAAAATATCAAAATAAATTTCAGAAAATAATTATGTGGTTTTAAAAATTATTAATGTTTGTAAAAACATTTTTATAATTCTAGAATTTTTTTCGGAATTTTTAAAGGCTTAAAAAGAGGTTTAAAAAAAATGTGTAGGTGCCCGGGGTCGAACCCGGGACCTCTTGGTATACATGGAACGCAGGAACCAGTGAGCTAAAGGCCTTGGCCGCGGTAAATACCAGTTCCAAATGATTATAAGTTGGTTTAACCCAATTCCCCCAATTAAACTATGAACCCTAGATCGATCCTCAACCAATTGAACCCCAATTCGATACTGATAACAGTAATAACCATAGGGCTTTGTTTGTACGTGTAAAATCGAGTATGTATGTATGCTCAATTACCTTGTATATGAATGAATTGGTGTTGAAATACTCGATGAACAGACCGCGACGAAGGTGATGATCGAGTGATGCTCAAACAATGATTATAATCGAATTAAAACTGAGGGAAGCTTCGAATGATGATGGGGATTAAAAACCCCTTATCAAATTCTGTTAAAATCACTCAGAGAATGGGTTTTAGGAGAGTTGCAGGTTCGCGGTTTAAGAGGTGTTCGAATGGTGGATTTGTTGTGTTTCAGATCGAATTGAAAGTGATGGAATTTTATAAATGATTAAAGTTCGATAATGCGCGATTTAATTTGATTATCTTCGAGGTTTAGTGCGGTCCTGGCGTTGGTCTTGGCCGACAAGCACAGTGCGATCGGGAGGGAAAACAGGGGTGGGGTTGGGTACTTTTTCGAAATTACACAATGGTCCCTGTGGTTTGTAAAAGTTTACAACTGAATACCAAAGTTTTGATTCAGTTTTAATTAAATTACACTTCAACCCCTGAAGTTTGAATTGTTATTATTTTATGTAAAAAGGTTTATAATTAAACTTATTTTTCCATTATTATTATTCTTCTTATTATTATTATTAGTTATTAATGTTAGTATTAACATTATTATTATTAGTATTAATATTATTATTATTATTATTATTACTATTATCATTATGATTATTGAAAATTTTGAATTAACATCCACGTGTTGTTTAAAAAGTTAAATTTTATTTAATGAAATACGCGATGTTACAAGAACCACATCATTAACCCTATTGAACTTTCAGCCTTTTCAGTTAAGCCGTGTGGTGAAATTCAATTTGTGACATGTCTAAGTTTCTAGTATTTTTTTCTTTTTAGTTGAAGTGTGTTAGATAGTTTCAGCAACAAATATGGCTGATATATATATATATGAAAAATTTTGAAAAAAAGAGAAAAAGAAAAAAAAGACGGCGATATATGAGGTCAAAATGACCAAAGTATGGAGCAACAAAAATATTGTGAATTCTTGTAGTGTGTTCGGGTCAATGTGATCCAAGTTTATAATAGTATGTATAGTTTTTAGATTTTGCATATCTAGATTGGATTTCATTCACCATTTGCCACTTTAAATTCTTTTACACACCCTTAACCCTAGCCTAACATTACAACCCATGAAAGACCTCTTGATTTGTGTATTGTACTGTGTTTAATGATGGAGATGTGATTGCTATACGAGCTTATGATAATAATATGCATTATTGGTTTGAGTGTTCCAGATATACTAGTACATAGTCACTAGTCCAGAAATCAACCCGAGAGGAGTGATCATTTTGAGAGGTGTGAATGCATGTTTGTTGGAAGCCGAAAGTAAGTTATGCTTGGTTAGGTGATCCTGAGTTTTCAAATATGTAGTTACTTGTTGGGGTGTCAATCTTGAATGATATAAATCTTAGAGCCAGGTATGCCTTGGGACTTTAACTCACACAAGGTTAAAAGATTATTAACATATTTGAGTGATTAGTGTTGAAGTGTTACAAGAGAGTTTGTTTGAGGGCAAACAAAAGGTAAGTGTGGGGATGTGATAATTGGGTAATATACATGCACGTATTGTAGTTAATATTGCATTTTTATATTACTTTATGTATCGAATGGTATTACTTTGTTACGTGTTTGAAATGTAGGTTAAATGAAGCTTAACGAGCATTATTTAAGAAGAATACAAAGGATAATATGACTACGGCTTGAAAGGTGCTGAAAATGAAGAAAACTGTGCAAACTGCAGGGAGGCCGTAAGCTACGGCCTGAGGCCGTAACTTAAGGCCATGTGCTGAGTCCGTCTATGAACCCCGTAAGACAGGAGGTTTGGCCGTCTGGTTGAAGGTAGGCCGTAACCTACGGCCTATAGGCCGTAAGTTACGGTCCTATGCGATATTTTGAGGATTGTTTCAAATTTTAAAACCTATTTAATCCCTAACATTAGGGTTTCGAAAAAAGACCTGCCTCCAACCCCAAGAACGCATCTTTGGGCTATTTTGAGCCATTGAAAGCCTCTCTAATCATCAAGCAATCAAGGATTAATATGTATAAAGTGAAGATTGAAGAGATTATGATGAATATGCAAGGCTAAACCACCCGTGATCATCTCCGGGTGGACGGTTTGTGATTGGATTTTGTGTGCTTGTGCTTTTACCTAGTCAAGACATAAACTTTGATTGTTTCATAACTTTTCTTCGTTTATGTGTTTTGAATCATGTTTTGACTAAAGATTCGTGTTAGTGGATTTGATTATTGCTTATCAAGTTATCAGTTTTACATTGTTAACCATTGAGTAATAATTAGGTTACTATCATTAATTGGTGATTACAAATAAAGTTTCTAGATTGTGGCATTAGTTAGTTTACTAGTTAATTTACATAATCAGCTATCTAGTTGGTAATTACCGTTCAACATATGTGATAAACAAGTTATGTCTATGTGACTTCAAGATTAGGTAAAACATACACCGTGTATTCAATTACAATCCTTGAAACTCGGTGGTGATTCTTGCATCTTAATAGTTCTAAACCAAGTCCAAGTTTTTGTTTTGTTTATTAAAGTGATCATTTTTATCAAGTACAGTCAAAGTGACAATAGTTTAATTTTAATTATTTAGTTAGTTAAATAATCAAATGAATCGTGTAACACTAACCACATGCTTCCCGTGGATACGATACCTGACTTGCCCTAGCTACCTAGGTTAATTAGGTTTTTGCATGATCCCAACGACAGATCATCATCTACCTAGGTGTAAGTTACTGTAGTTATGCTTGGACATTGTTAATATATAAATATTATTATAGAGGACTGTCATGTAGCATATAAGAGTAATACATGTTTAGAAGCCAAGGGCTATTGTAGTGATCACTTATACAACCTACTGAATAACATATTTATGTATAAAGTAGTTTATTGAATTTTCAAAACGTTAGAATTAAATATATTATCTTGAAAAGTTTACATAAAAAACGTCTCTCTCATAATTTTTCGGAAGTTCAAAAACTATTTCTAAACCTTAATACAATGTGAAGAACATCAAGATCTTAACTGATAAGTTAGGATTTAGAAGAGAAAATAAGCTGATAGTCTTCTGATCTAGTGACACATGTTTATTTCTGATAGTCTTCTGATCTAGTGACACATGTTTATTTTTATCAAACACATTTATTGGTTCAGACCTCTTACTGATTCAGATCTCTTACTGGTTCAGACCCTGTTATTCATTCAGCACTTATTCAATTAGATATTGCCAAACAGCCCCTAAGTTTCAGAATATTAGCAATAGGTGAATTTTACGGACGCGTGTTCATTAGGTGATTTTTAGGGACGTTTGTACCTGTTATAAAGTAAACAGATAAAAAAAACAGATAGAACGAAATGAATGGTGATTCATTGATTCTCTCTCTTTTATAATAAAAGCTCTAAATACTATACAAATTACAAACAGTATCTTCTCTTTACCGCTTAACACAAACAGCCCATCAATCTTTGCACCAGCAGCAACAGTTTTAGTCCAGTTGCTTTAGTCTTTACATACTAATCAACTACCCAACTCTCAAAGGCCCATACTAAGCCCACTATTATCAGTCCATAAGCCCAGTAATCAGCACTAGTCCACAACTCCACATTTGCTGGCAGTCCAGTAATCTTACAATGTCCCTTCACAACAAGCAACCAACCAATAATAGCAAGGTAACAACCAAACTTTGTACCATATGTTGGCAACATTATATTGCCACAACTAGAGAACCGGTGTCAAAAACCGGCCCAGTACCCTAGTCGGTTTCAGTATGTCTCGACTTGGTTTTGGGTCCGAATCCTCAGTTTTCTACTGGTTTGGAGTTCTTAGAGCTAGCCCTAGCCTAATCCAAACCGAGTCCAAACCATTTTTGACTGGTGATTGCTTTAAAAAAATAGTTCTTTTTTTAATTGTTAACTAACCGTTTCTTTTACCCTTTTTCATATTTTTTTACCATTTTGCTATCATATGTTAGTTCAACCATACAGTGGATACGTTGGTTGAATCACAAAAGAATGGACGCCAATTTTTTTAACGGTAAGGACCCTAAAGAGAACCCATTTCAACATGCAATTTTAGCAAACCAAGTAAACAAGAACTGCCACCCATTTCGTTTAGAAAATCCTACATGATGTACCGTGACATGGCATGGTGATATGTATCGTTTGCGAACGAACCATGTATTGGGGTACCGCAAGGAAAGCCATGAATCACATGATAAGGCATTTATTTTATTACCGGTAACACGTTTTAAGAGCATATAGATAAAAAGAAAGTTTTACACGTCGGTTAGCCGGTAACCTATGCCCCATGGGACACTTATGTTATTGAGTGTTACTATTAACAAATAACAAGTTAACACTTATAATTTTGTAACTTATATTATAGTATGTACAACTCCATAGTTTATGTAAAATAAGATGAGTCAAGTAAAAAATTACGCGATACTTCTTTTATTTATAAACTTTTAATTATATAGCATAGCCTGACTCAACCAGCTCTAAAACGAAACATATTTAAAACCAAAATGATCAGGCTAACTCGACTCGACCTGACCCATGAACACGCGTTGTCAGTCAATACTCTATATTGTGATAAAGTTTGATGCTCCAAACGTTGTCACGCCACTGTTCAGTTGTCATGAATTCAGTGGACCATGGGTGGGTGGTTGGTGCAGTGGTGTTGACCAATTTGGACGGCACCGTCAAACGAGTCTAATAAGACATTTAACTCTCCGATAAGCTTACACATGGGGCTCTGTCTGTCGTTGTATCAAAGTTTGATGTTGACCCATTTCTGGTCAAACCTTTATTCCGCTTCGTGTTGCTGGATTGTAGTGCTCATGTGAAACAAACAAAAACATGTATGATGCTGTCCATCGACATGTTGACTCTTGTTCTTTTGTCACGACTCACGAGTTCAGAAATCTATACAGTAACAGATTTCTAAAATCGTATTAATCACAGGTGCCAATGTGATGGTTATTGTACTGTTATACAGTATAGTAACCATCACACTGATACCACCTATAGAACTTAATGTTATAGTGGGTGTTTGTTTACGTTTAGTTTGATTAACGAGATAAAACGCAAGAAGAAAGTCGATTGAAGCTCAATAGTGGATTAATATGATTCATTGAACATGTTTAAAGTTACATTAAGTTCTAACTTAGAAGCTAAAAACATGATACATTTGATCATTTCCAAGCACAAGAAGCAACTAAATCTCTATTCATCCAGCCGAGATACAAAGCTCCATCTCTTTCTTCAAATCTATATCTCTCGCTATAGTTCTTTAGTAGTCGTTTGATCGTTCGGTTCACTATCGGGCTCATCGGGCAGGGGCTAAACCCCGCCATACTAAACCGTAGCTTCCACTTCCCCAAAAGCTCGTGTCGTTCGACCCGCTCGTTTCCCTCGCACGCTATTATGTTTACTACATCCCGCGCTAGACAATGTTGTTCCACGTTTATTCTTTCTTTGTGGTTACGTGGGAGTGTAATGTCTATCGACTCGAACATTGCGTTGTAGTAGTTGAGAGCCTCGAGAAACCGAGGGTAAAACGGCGCGGTGTTTGTGTTGGATTCTTGCTCAACTAGGGTTACGATTTTCGGGCTCATGCTTTTAACTTGCCTCAACACCCGGTCTCTATGGCTCCGGGTGCTAACACTCTCGTCGGGCATTCGGTGTAACACAAACGCGAAATTAACCGCTAAAGATTCACCGGGCTGGGGGCGAACATTTTCCAGCCCGGTTTCCATACAAAACTCAAAAGGCAAATTGTAAGTTCTTGCGAGCTTACAAAGCCTTTTACCCTCCTTACTCGACCCGTTTGGGGAGTCGTGCAGTCCCGTTATCCGGATATGCGGGGGACCACCAGGTCTTTTTGCAAACGCCTGGATCAACGGGACCCATTGACTCCCATTTCCGATACAGAAGTCGATGATGTGAACTCGTTTCTCATGCTTCATCGCTTCCGCTATCGCCCCGTTGGCCGACATGTACCCGAACTTGAAATACGGGCAAATCTCGTACAACATATGTGTGTTCAACGCGAAGTCGGACTTGTAGATTGTGCTCCCGGTAGCCGAGAGCCGAGCTACAAGTCCTTCCAACATGTACGCGCCTAATCGCTGTATCGGATCTCCGGCAACCGACACCAGTTGCCGGAGATCCGATATCAGCAACCGCGCGTTCAACAAATCGTTGTTCGAAACCGATCTCGCACACGCAATGAGGACTTGCTTCAAGTCCGGCGTCGGAAACCCAACAATCATCTCCTTCCACAGTTCAACTTCCGGCGAGTCAACAACACCTCCGGCGAACAATTTCCCATTTCCGGCGACATCGAAATCGGAATCTCCGAGCATTACAGTCTCCAATTGCCTCAATTTGTTCTTGAAATCACTGTCATCAGGAGAATGAGGTTCTATCTGTGATGAAGATAGAGTGGAAGGTGAGTAGTACATGGTGGTACAACTGCCGTTAGCGGAGGATGATTCTAGGGTGCAGTAGGGTTCCGATTTGGGGAAGAAATTGTTCCCATGGTGTAAATTATCTAGAAATTGAAATTGGGGGTTACATGATTCATCGATTTCTTGCAGCGATTGATGGTAAAACGCGTTGGATATGATGGATCTAGTGTCTTCAGACGCTTGCATTGAAGAATTCGTAACGAATTACAGTTGCATACACCTTCAATTTCTTCAAACTGAACACAAAATCATGTTCAAATTGTTCAAATTGTTCAAAATCAAGATCAAAATCGGTACAAAATTGAGAAAAGACTCATACCCAGATGGTGAATTTGGTTTTAAAACAGGTTGAGATGCATGAACATAGAGGAAATTTCCTTGTGAAACACCATTAAAGATGAAATCTTGAGGTCAGAGGTCTGCAAACAGATGAAGAAGAAGGCATTGTGAGTGGTTGAAGTGGTGATTGCTGTGAGTTGACATGAAATTAGTGGATTTGTTGATCGATTTACGAAGGAATCTTACTTGGGTTTAAAGTACACTCCAACACAGATGAGGTAGAAAGAGGGCAAAGAAGATGATTTACTTTGAGAAGAAAGGGAATTATTGCGACTACAGTAGAGTTTAGAATGATCCTTCGCTTGTAAATTTGGAATAATAATACCATTTATATACCACATATTTGGAGTTTTGTCTTCAGCCGTATAGCTTAAGTGGTAGGAATATGTGATAAGTGTAACACTAGCCCACTAGGGTCGATCTCTATGGTCTGTATTTTTATTCATGTTTGATGCGAGTCCGGTGCGTTTCGCATCTGACGAGGGCGTGTTGCTCCGTTGTCTTGGGTACGAGACAATGTATCATCGGTTGTTAGTAGGACCATATTAACATTTTTTACATACTAGAATTTTTATAATATTATTCACCCAAATTTGTAGAATTTTTGCAACATTGGTTTTTGTAACTGTCTTAATTTTAATTCATTCTAATTGCTGAAATAGTTAGATCACTGATCTAGATTATTCTACACGTTTAACACCTAATATCCATTTTAATTGATTTAACACACACATATTTAACATTACATTGAGGTGCTTATGTTTATACATGTGTTTGGAAATAACAGGTTGTCTTATGCTGCCAAAGAATTGAATAGTTGTTCTTTCATGATTATAAAGGCCAAACAATATTATTGGCACCAAGTGAACTCATGCTAGACATTTGACAATTTGTGTTCAACCAACATAAGAGATAACATCCGATGTGATGTGTGTCTTTCTCTTGATTCGTCGTTTACCACATGGTGCTTCACTATCCCGTGAGATTGCGAACTCAAAAGTAAAGCAAAGGTCGTGAATGTGTGATCAATCTAGTTATAAATAACTAACATTTCTTCTACTATTTTTGACTATGCATCAAACTTGACAATTCATGTGATTACGACAAGAAAAGTTACAGTACAATCATTTTGGTATAAAAATATAAGTATGTAACTAATAACAAGGAGTTATGTCATATGTAAAAAATAATATCATAACCGTTATGGCTATAAAGATTTAATACTTATAGTCAAATTATAACAAGGTGCTTCACTTTTTTTTCATACTTATAGTCATAAATATTAATGGAGAAATTAAAATTCATAATGTTAAAATAAGAAAAAAAAATCTAAATCTTAAATCATAAAACCTGAGCAAGAAATTTAAGAAAAGAAATTAACCATATTAGATAAAATTTATTCTCATTCCATTTTTTATATATAATCAAATGATAGATTGAATAGCATCATGACTATCTATATTATATGAATGATGAAATCAACATGAGATGTTGTATACGGACCTTATAGATTTTAAAAGATATTAAAATGAAGCACTGAATGATTTTATAATATAATATAGTTTTAAGAAACCAAAATGCCATCAACCAATACATACCATGATATATCCCTTTCACGAAATTAGCTTTTCCCCATGGTGGACCATTTGATAACACAAATTGTTATCACATATTCACTTTCACATAAACCACTTTAATTTTATTCTAAGCTTTAAATCATTTCTATCTTACAACCCACCTTTACTCTATTATACTTTCAAAAAAATTATAAGGCGTTTATTTATTTGAAAAAGTATTTTGTATATGTAACTGTGAAAATACACATTTGATTTTGTTGATTAGCAAATACTTGAACTTCTTGCTACATGTAACACATGCTAACATGTGAACAAATCAAGAAAATTTGACTATTTAATATTTATTATATAACTCTTCCATTAATTAAATTGCAAGTTGCATAACTCAATATGTGATCATGATGTCATAGTGCCTTCATACGAAACTACCACTTGGGGGCATACCTACGTTGATCTAGCTAATCGAATTTGTAATTAAATGTGTTTGATTTAAAATTATCAATTGGTCATATTTTTAGTGACGAATAAAATGATTAAAAATTAAAACAGGAGATAAGTTGACATGTATAAAAAGAAGTGTGATGTTGATATATGTTAAATGGTTACAATGATGATAATGATATGTTTAAAGTAAAATTTTTGGTAGATATAATAGCATATTTAAATATCATCTTAATCGTTTTCAATATATTAATAAATATACATAAATATTTATAGTTGTTAATTTTGTTTTAAAAATGTTTGGTTCCTCACTAGTTTTAGTCCTACTCGACATACCAACGTTGCCAAGGTCACATCTCCTCACTAGAGGTGTGCACCTGTTTAAACGCGTAACGCAAAGGAGACCAGATGTTAGGTAAAATATAAACTAATAACCAGACGCTAAAAATCAGTTGATAGTACTAGAACAGCATCGGTTGTAAATTGTAATCCACAGTTCAAGATTAAAATGACCGTCCATTGGATTTCTCAAAGATTTTTCACATGTATTGTTATTTCAAATGAACGAGTAGACCACAATAAGCATGCATGGGATGCTAAGGATCGATGTTATTGTATGTTACTGTCGTATTATTCTGAAGCATTCATGGAATGCTAAATGCTAATGATATTATTGCACGTTATTCTCACTATTGTGTATACACAAATATGTATAAGAAATCTGAATACTAGTGTGTATAAATCAAATATATATAGCATGTACATATGCAAAAAATGAGACCAAACATGTTTAGTTGTACATGTTGATTTGTAGAGCTAGTTATTTAAACGAGCTAAACCCGTCATTTAGAACACCACCAGTTAACATAATGTTGTTTATCAAACGAGTTTAGATATTACAACCTATGACGTGATTATTTTGTGTGTCGTGTTTTGATCCCTACTAGAAGTTGCTCCTGGTTAAACCCATATTATCTTAACGTGCTTGAGAAAACAACGCAATCTATTGTTTAACACTTCGTTGATTTAGATCACCTTCTTCCTTCTTCAATTCGTAAACATTTGTCAAGTTTGATACGTGACACCTTTTTTTTTTACTTGCATTACAATAATTGATGGACAACACTATATTTGATGTTATCACTAGTTGATTAGTTGAACAAATCTATAACTCAACCTAATATACATCGGGTCCGAACCCACTATATTTTGGTTGTGAGACTTAGTGTTATCACTGGTTGATTATTAGTTGAGCAAAACTCTAACTTAACCCAGCCGATTTATATTAACTGATGGACAACACCCTTCCTTCAAGTATTAAATGTCAAAAAGTAATCAAATAAGATTATTAATAATCTAATAATAACGGCGTAATTTGATGTAATATATTATGATGGATTTGCTATTTAAAAAAAAAGAAAAAAGTATATAAATTGATAAGTGTAAAATAAAAATATACATAATATTACATAAAGTGCCAAATCTCAAATTTCAAACACTCCAAACAAGGGAGATAAGAATCCAGAAGACTATGACCCACACGCTTCTCCATCTGTATTACTCATATACTGTCAAAATTTGGTCCTCCAAGCAAAATATACAAAATTGACCCTCAAAATTCAAAGGTATAGAAAACATGTTGAATAATTTATCAACAAACTCAGATTATTATAATTATTATAATGCTTAAAGTCATATATGATACAATAATTCATTTGTAGATTTAATTGGTGGTATACATGATAAAGGATTTAGAGGCCATCTATTAGTGGGCGCATTAATGTTTTTAAAACTATACCATATATCAAAGTATTCATTTTAATAGTTGAACAGGATATTAAATTTACTTAAACTGTATATATATATTAAAACTAAGTATGAAGATACGTTATGTTTTGATAGAAATTTGTGATTTTGGGAACTTAAATTAATATAGTATGAAAGCTAAATTAACCATTTACTAGTTTGAGGGGAAAAATTAGCCAGTATTCAGTACAACTGGTTTATTGCACTTCACTATTCAGATGAAAACAATTTGAATAAGCATAACAGACCGATCAGACACCTGGATTGCGGTCTGGTATATCAGCATCCGTCTACGTTGAATGATAGCAAAAAGATTACTCATTTCAACATGATACCCAACTTAGGCGCTGTTTTTTCAGTCTTTTAAAGATTCAAATGTCTGAATGGTTCAGCACTTAACGGTTTAGACTGTTTGTTTCGCGAGCAAATGTCTGAATGGTTCAGATATTTATCTCTAAATGATTAAGCATTAAACTAATGCTAAATAGTTAATAGCTCTAATCTGAATTGATCAGACATTTGTTTTTGAATAGTTAAGCGATATACTAGCTTTTAATGGTTCATACCTCTTAATGGTTCATACCTCTTAATTGTTCAGCAAACTTAATGGTTCAGAGCTCTTATTGATTCAAAACTTAATCATCGACATGTCACCTTAACATGTCTAACATCATTAATAGAATAATAGAATTTGTAAAGTAATAATCTATGTCTACAAAAATGATAAAGAAGCAAAAACTATTTAATTTATAATTCTATATGTAAATAAAATTTATAACATCCACGTTAATTGCGTACTTTTAGAAAGAGATAAAAAAACAATGCATGCACACAAACTTGTCCCCTTACACTCAATTAATAATAACTTTGTCTCCTATAATTATCCTGCACACGTTGGTCTTATTATGTCTCCCACCCCACCCCATAATATGTTTTTAGATTACTCTTTTTCAATATTATATATAATATATACACATGTGCGCGCGTCTATGTGCGTACTTATTGATAACGAACAATGATTTTGTATGCATTTGGACACTTATTCGTTACTCTTTAGCTACTACAACAACGCGCACGAGGAAGAAGCTTTCATACGCACGAAGTCTAAGACACGTAAAAGGGACTTCGCTACAAGCTTAATGATATAGAGATTATTGTTTTATAAGAAAAAATACTATCGCTATTTGAAAACATATGGCATACGAACACAGAGATTATTTTGTTATATATATTTACATTTAACGGATTATTTGAGGGACAACAAGGATGCATTAGATGGGATTACTTTTGTATAAAATACATAAAAACATATCGTATTGATGTATCAGCTTTTACGTTATATTTGTAACTTGCTAATTCTTTATAATACCACACGTTCAACGACAACAAGAAATGAGAATCTTACATGATTTTATATGGAATAAGTAATATCGAAATGTCTCACCAAACGTTTGTGCTTTCTAGAGGCAAAATCTGCTGTGTCACGACTTTTATTTAAAACAAAAGAATATAATAAAATTTGTATGTCCCGATGACTATCTCATTTGTTGTCTAATAAAGTAAACGGGCTCGTAGGCTTTATGGGCCCATATGTTGTTTAGTTTGGGTTTCAAGTGGGCCCTTATGCTTTTTTTAAACGGCTAAGATTTTGGATGTAAACCTATCCTTTCGGGGCTATGTCTAAGGTCGACTATTCGACCGCCCACAAGACCCAGCCCCCCCGATGCGCAGGAACCCCGTGGAATGAGTAAACCTTCGCCCACTGTCAGGTTCAAACCCGGGATAAAGCTCAGATTCAACCACTCACCTAGATGTCCCTTCAACTGGCACAAGTGAGATTCAAACCCAGCAACTCCAATTTGGGAGGAAATACTCTTAATCATTGGACCATTGGGACAAGTGGGCCCTTATGTTACTTTAATATTTGATTTTATGTGTTTGGCCTTTAATTATGTTTTCGCAAAAATCAAACTGTTTACTTATTGTTCTAACGTTTTAAATACAACACGAGTTTGATGTATGTGTGCACGAGTTGAACACAAGTTTACCTAAGACCGACTACAACCTGTATAGTTTAATAGGGCTAGAGCTCAAGCTCGGCTTATTTGTAGTTTTATTTTTAACTCGAGTTTAGTTTTTGAGTAGTTTTATGTGATAGTGTTTGACTCATACTAGGCTCGTTTTATTATTTAATAATATTTAATTATTCAACAGGCCAATTTCGATTACATCACAAGGGGCTCAACTCGTTTACACCTCTAAATGCAAGTTGCGTTATATATGTTTACCTCATGAATTTTTCGATCTTTGAAAACGAAAACGTACGTAACAAAGCATTTCTTTTAGCATACAATTTGTGAGTTGAGGATCAAATGAAGTTACAAACAAATCCAATTCTGCCAGCTTAAGCTTTTAATACAGGATTTAGAAATGTACAAATGTCAATGCACAAGTTACAATTTTTACAACTTTGGAAAAAACAACGATAACCCTCTCTAATGAAATGTTTGTTCGTAAAATATTATTTGTGAATTGATGAAATTAAACTAAATTCGATTTTATAGTATTATTTTATTTGGCATACATTTTATTAAAAAGATTAAATACTAATAACGATAAAATGAAAATTATTAAAAATCGTTTTCAGTTTTATAAAACATAAACCACCACCAATTGAACCTAACTTTTAACATTATTCACAAAGAAATAGGTTCAAATATAAAGTGTATTTTTGCTACAAAGTGTGATAAGACACAATAAGTCAAAAAAAATCACAAAAAAATTAAATCTCACAATCTAAATCGAATTTCAAAAAAGTAATTCCGAGCTTTTTTCCCCTACCCGTAGAAAAAAAATAAACGAAAAATAAAAAATATTTTTTAATTGTTTCATTTATGAAAGACAGAATAACGTCATTATGTCATTATGAAAGACACAGTGACGTCATTGTGTCATTATGAAAGACACAATGACGCCATTGTATCATATAAAGACACGAATTTTTTTCTGAAAGAGGAAGACAAAAGGAACAGAGACTCCGAAGTATTTTTTTTGAATTCGATTTAAATTGTGAGATATAATTTTTTTCTGACTTTTTAACCTCATTATACATTATCACACTTTCTAGTAAAAATACACTTTATAGCAAAAATACACTTTGTTGAATAACCGCATCTTATTCACAAATTATGCTCATTTCTTTGCAACATACAACCAGAAATGCACAGTTTACAACCTTTTGGCTGCAACTTCACAACACCATTTATAAAGAGTGTAAACAGAAACTGTGTAAACATAAGTCTTCATTATTAAAATTAGAGTAAACTGCCATTTTCATCCCTGTGGTTTGCTCAGTTTTGTCATTTCATCCAAAAACTTTTTTTTTCACCTGGGTATCCTCAAGGTTTCTAAAAATTGCAGTTTTCATCCACGACATCTATTTACCCCGTTTGTTCAGGGGTATTATTGTCTTTTAATGTTTTTTTATTTTTTTAATCCTTTACTAAACCATTTTTTTCACCTCCCTGTAGATATGTTTAAACCCTAAAACAAAATCTCAAACACAGTTTCAAGAAGAAAACAACGATCGAATGGAATCAGTGGATGGAAATTGGAATGTTCGAGTAGATAATCACCCATTCGACCTAGTGTTTGCTTATGGTAGCAGCTGATGAGGGTTGCATAATAAAAAAGACAATAATACCCCTGAACAAACGGGGTAAATAAATGTTTTGGATGAAAACTGCAATTTTTAGAAACCTTGGGGATACCCAGGTGAAAAAAAAAGTTTTTGGATGAAAATGGCAAAACTGAGCAAACCACAGGGACGAAAATGACAGCTTACTCTTAAAATTATATAATATATTTAATAATAATAATTATCAAACATGCAGAAATATTTCTCCGCACTTTAATAACTTTCACCCCTCCTACTTCATTATTTTCTATTTTTAGCCACCTATTTCTGCAGCCTTGCTATATTTCTAAAAACTTAAAAAAATAAAAAATATAAAAAAAGAAACCATAACTTAGTTACAAGCATATAATTTTTCCTGTACCCTTTTCTGCAACCTTCATTATCACCCTAAAATCACACTATATATCAACTTTTTCCTCATACTATATTGATTATCAAACTCTTTCAAATTGCCTTTGATATTCTGTCATCTCTATCTCTATAAACCTGCACTTGTTATCTGTGAAGAACACTATATAACTGTTGATATTTCACCCGCTAATCCGGATGCAAACGGGCTGTCTGGAAGATTCAGTCCCTGGCTACTGCATATTAAGAGATAAAACCAATTATACCAATGTGATATGCGATATCATATCTGGTTTAAAATAAAAAGATTCAGGGTGAGTAAAAGCAGATACGCGACCAAAGATTCATGTATCACATGTGTAAATGAGTGAAACTGTTTTGATATGACTATAGAGGTGTAACACAGGAATAAAATGTGTCATTTCATGATTTTATCTTCTTTTTATTGTGAACACACCTTTCTTGCTCGTTGTTGTGAACACACCTTTCTTGCTCGTTGTATTCGGTATCAATCTGCCTAATCTTTTGGTCACTAGCTGCGCCATTGTTTAAAGCATCAAGAAAATAGTTGAAACGCTCAGTAGAATGAAAGTCTGCATCTTGTGCATGAGCATTGCCTATGAACAAAGAAAGAAAAGGGAAATATTTAGAATATATACAAACTTTAAGTTAAACTCTAGAAAATTTTACCTTATGCTTATCACCAAATTTTGAGCACTATAATTTATTATTAAAAGGATTGTTATACCGCAATAAGTTTTTGAGGGTGTTTGTAAGTAACAATGTAACATGAGTTTATCCCAACTGCTCATCTTTGTAAGTAACATGAGTCGTTTTAAATAAAAGTTTGAAGTTGTTTCTTACAAACAGCTTATTTCAAAAAGTTATAACTAGATAAACAGTTTTAAAAAAGCAATCTCCCCTAATGAAAATATATAGATATGTTATATAATTCTCACTTGACTGAAGTCCGAGTTCACTATCAAGACAGTGAGAACCTTGGTACATATGATGTTGAAATGTGTAACCATGTTTCCTGAAAAACATATTCAGCAATTGAAAATGTCAAACCTATGTTAAACCAGGAAATAACAATCGAACCAACATGTTATCTTGAAGCATATAAAGTCCACAAAACACAAATATAAAGTCCACAAAACAGAAATAAGAATATATATGATTTGGGAATAAAATGGATAACAAATAATAAAATTCTTACTTATCATCAATCTTGCATTTTTCACGGTATGGTTTGACCAAAACACGCGCGCCACTAACAAAATGAGGGTTCCCCTTGTTTAAAATATGCCTAACTGTATCCGCAAACACAAAAGTCACAAATCCAAACATTCTCTTTTGTTGACATGGAATTCTCACATCACGAACAGGCCCGAATTTGCTGTTACAAAGATATCAACAAAACAACATTAATAAATCATTTCAAGTCATGAATGTATACATGTAACATGAAACTAAGTTTTATTTCATAAGTATACTCCTTACTTGAAATAATTGTAAACATCAAGCTCAGAAAATGTACTTTCAGCAGGAAAAGTCAAGTATATCTGCCTAGAACCCGCGACAATTCCACCATGTTCGTTTCTATCTCCAATATGGTCCATGCATTTTGCCATGTCATCAGCCAACATGACCGCATGCTGCCCATGTGGCCTATTGACATCATATCAACATATGATTAAACTTATTTGCTGCATATAGCGTTATGATAAAGTAATAAATTGCTTCAAGGGCGTTTGTGATTGCTTAATAAGCGACCCCAAACACCCTCTAAGTGTAACAGTTCAAGAATTTGACCTATCAATGAGGCAAATGCTTTTGAGGCGCGCAAGAAGTTTGGTCAAACTATAACCAGCTTTCCCGTGTCTTTGACTTTCGGTCAGATATCCGTCAGCTTGAAGCGTTTTACCGAATTTTTCATAATATATCATTGGTAAAGAAGCAATGGAAACTGGAAACCCTCTTCTTGATTTCAGCAACTCGGTGAGTTCTAGCTCTAGTTTCTCAAGCGACATGGGCGAAAAGACGTTATCATCTTCACTCAACTTAGAGTTAAAGATTTGTGAAAAGATTTCGGGAGTAGGGTGCAAATACCTACAGTTGTTTCCATGTCTACAAAACCCTTTGATGAAGTAATGACAAACTTTGAAAGGAAACTCGGGTAAACTTGGGGACCTCCTATTAGCCCGAGGACCCAATGCAGGCTCGGGTGAGTAGTGATTACTAGAGGAAAAATCCGGGCTGTCAACGGGCTCCATTTGATCTTCTAAAGACATGAAACGGATGTGGTTGTGAAGGTCATAATCTTCACGAAATGAGCCCGGGTAAACCATGGGAACAAAGTCAACGGGTTGACCATGGTGATCACAACAATGTGTGGGAACTTGGATCGTTAATGGTGAATGACGAGTTGAAGGAGAGAACGGTGTGAAGTGAATTGGGCCGATTGGCATATCAGGGATAGAGTTCACCTGAAGAGGTGAAACCGGTTGACCAACAGTTGTGTTTGAAGGTAACTTAAGGTTCGCTTTAGCTTTATTGATTAAACCATGTATTAAATTATCAGGCCCGAATGCTAATCTTATCATTTCACGTTCACCATGATCTTGTAAAAGAAGGTACCCTATGATCTTGGAGACGTTTTCGGGGTCTATCTTTTGTACTCTATCGTATACAACTTTTGTAGATTCTGAGAAATCCATATTAGGTATGACCTACTATGTAATACAATAAAATAAACTGTCATCAGTAACAGTAAATAAACAATCAACATTTGATGGCATCTTTAGCTGGGATAATCAAGGACATAGTGCATTCAATCAATTCATGATCACGTATAATTGAACAAAGTTGAACATATAGCACAATTAATCCTAAATAATAAATAATAACAATAATAATAAATTAGCAAAAGAGGGCACTTGCTGTGTGATTATAGTAGGTAAACACAAATCAGCAGCTACACAACTGAATCTAAAGAAAACTAAACTCAAATCTTGGATTCTCAAACAAACAAACATATCCAGTAAAATCGCACTCAACCAGTGGGGCATGGGAGGATGAGATGTGACCAAATCTTACCTAGAGAGGTTGCACCCAGAGAGACAGCTGCCGAGTAAAACTCATTTTTTTCTTTTGAAATTTTGAATCAGTGATTCTTGATTTTAAAATCTTGAAATGAATTTCACTATAATTTGAAATCCAAACATGAAAAGCATTTGAATTCATAAGCTCAAAAGAAAACTGAAAACACAGACATCATCATAATACCTTTATGAGCAAAAATGGCATGAACAAGATTCCATCATGAAAAGCATGATTGAAAGAGTACCAGACATGAAAGATAGACCAGATATGTTATCCTGCCTTAACTAGCAAAAAAACATATCTATATTTTCAAATCCCATATAAAAGAAAAATAAGAAATTAATGAATTCAAAGAGAAACAAATTCATGTTGTCCACAAAACTAACATGTGTTCTTTGGCACCTTTCTACAAACAGCTGGTGGGTATAATTTCACAAGAACAAACACCATAAAATTTCAAATCTTCAACACAAAAAGATATAACACAACTCAAGCATGAGTAAAGATTCAAGATTAAACTTCTATATCTTCAAGAAATAGCATACAAAATTCAAAGATTTTGCTTTAATTAAACAAAAAAACACAAACTTTTGAGCTCTTTAACACCCAAAACAATATTTTAACCTGCAAATAAAACTTGTTAGAAACAAAAGCTTCAAGAATCCACACAACCACCATGCTGAATAACCAAAGATCCAAAAAAGAAAAACACCCACCAAATCTAACAGGCTGCTGAACAAGAACAGATGAACAAAACCCTCTTCATGATTGATTGAGTAGACTACACCATTCCCTCTCTAAACCTTTTCCTTCTCTCTCTATATGTATACATCTATCTTGCTGTTCTTGTTTTAGCTAATTTTTTAATAATATTCACTGTGTGTATATATATATACATATATATTTATGATTTATCCCAAAACACCATGCCCTCAATTCTCCGCAAAAACGACAGATTCATTAAAAAATATACAGAAAATGACAGCAGGGATAGCAATTAAAGGTCGCCGATTGTCTTTAATTCAAAGCAACTCTCAACACACTCAAAATGGGAGCCGTAAATGCATATAAAATTGGGTTAAAAACAGTGAAAAGGATTGAAATTGGAATTGGGGTTACCTTGAAATTGAAATCTTTGAAATGGGTGTGGATCATGAATGGGATTTGGGTTGATTGAATGGTGTAAATTGGGTGAATGATGTCGTATTCAAAGGTCAATTGGAGAGAGAGAGAGAATGATTAGGAGGAAGTTACAGTGTTGAGTGTGAGTCTTTAGTGGTTAAAAACTAAAATGTAGGAGATTATAGAGGCGACAGTTTGAATGATATGAATAAATCAATTACGTTTTAGTTTTATAAAATTTGTTTTTTTTTGTTTTTTTTTTGTTTTTTTTTTTTGTTTAAAAATTTTGTATTTGGATAATTGGATATAGTTTACATTCGAATTTTGAAAATACTGTAACCAGAAAACCATGTTACAGCTTTTAGATACGGGAAAATAATAAACATGTTATTTAAAAAGTGTTAAGGATTTTTTAATGATTAGGTTATAATAATTTCCTGACTAATCGTTTTATGGTTGTTGATAGATTAAATTGTTCATGGTTGTAGATTTTACTGTGATTATTTATAAATTATAATTAAGTAATTTATTACGTTAAGGGTTACAATTTTGTAAACTTATTATTCTTTTTCTTACATTTAAGATTTATATAGTTCTAATTTTATTTTAATTTTAATGGTTTTCTTTATTATTTGTATTATATTTTATTCCTACGTATATATATTTAGAACTCATTTTTAATACTCTATACATTTTTAGTTACCAAAGATTGAATTAAGAATTTAACTTTATTTTAGATTAAATTTGATTTAATATCTGAAGTCCTCGTTACTAATTAATTAATGCTTATTTAATTAAACTCATGTTATACATAGATTTTTAGAGAAAGATTCAAATACAAATGATTTAAAAACTAGAAAGTGTAATAAGAATTAAAATGCTGACACGTTTCTTTTTTACCAAGCTTACGTGTCTTAAGTTCCACCTTAATTTTTTAATGCCCGTTACTTTTACATATGATATCGTTTAAAAAAAACTATATCATAAAAGTAATTTTTTATTTTTAGAATTCATATAATGTTGATATAGAAAAATAAAAATTCATATTTTTTAGCTAATTGTGTAATTTCGTCAAGTCATTGTGTAATATTCTGAAATTGGAAAGGATTACATAATCATCTTATTAGAATTACATAATAACTGTAAACGTAAAAAAGTTTATATTTTTTAATATTGTATTATTCAAAATTCATCATTTTTTAAAAACACAATAAATAACACAAGATTCAACCTTTTACATCAGATCATTGTGTAAAATGACAAGCACTAGACTCGATGATCAACATTATACATTATGAGATTTTTGACGAGGATTACACGATAACCTGATGAGGATTATATAATGATCTGTAAAACATAAAGAAAATTACATTTTCAGCATTTTGCTATTTATAAACTATTATTTAGAAAACACAATAGAAAATACAATGATCAGGACTAGACATAATGATCTTACCAATATTATACAATAACCTGATTTTATATAATAATCTGACGAATATTACACAATGAGTTGAAATCATGTGAAAAAAAATTATAATAACCCTCCTTATTTTTTTCCCCTTCATATCTATAATAACATCCAGATTTTATTCTAGTTTTACGGTTACCATGGTAATATTAAGAGTAAATTACAAATGGTGTCATTTATTAACATATGAAATTGCATGGTATGTCCTTTAGTTTTAATAATTACATACGATGTCCTTTTATTAAAAGATTTGCACATATTATGTCTTTTATACTAACTATCATCTAAATGTATAGTTAACTCAGTTGTGTGCCCTCTCATATGAGGGTATTTTTATCATTTTTTTCATTTTTTTCATGTCTATTATATTCAAAATTTTATAAAAATAAAATTTTTAAATGAAAAAAGAAAATTAAAAAATATCGGCCCGTTAGGTAAGTCAGTAAAACCAAGCACTTTTGGTGTGTGTTCATTCGACATTTCGTCAAAACTTTTAATGACAACAATCTCCAATAACATTACTAAAGTAAGAATTCTAAGTCACAAATCATTTAAAAGGTCGAAAAATCAACAATAAACACAAAAAATACTTGTAAATAATTTATAAAGTACTCACACCAACAAATAATGAAAAATCAATAAGGAATACAAACTTAGAGATTATCTATGGTTCTTTGAATTGTTTATATAATTGCAAAAGCAAGAAGATGAACTATGAGTCGCTCGTTAATCACACAGCAATATAAGCCAGAGATTCAAAGATCAACGAAATACAAAAAGTGAATTAGAGATCTTAATCTTACCATCGTTGTTTGTTCGAGTTTAAGGGGTTTCAATGATGTGTGAGATGTTGTAGGCGGCGAATATGACCGGTATTGGACTATCAAATAGAAGGGATGATGGATTTAATGGTATTGAATAAGAGGAAGGCGAGTTCACTAACTTACCCAACGGTCCGATATATTTTTATTTTAATTTTCATATAAAATAATTAATTTTCTATTTGTTTAATATATTAGATGTGGAAAGAAAATGACAAAAATGCACATCATGTGAGAGATACATAACTGAGTTAACTGTACATTTAACTGAGAGTTAGTGTAAAGGACAATACGTGTGCGCATATTTTTAAAAAAGTACATTGGATATAATTATTAAAACTAAAGGATATACCATGCAATTTCATGTATTAATAAAAGACACAATTTGTAATTTACTCTAATATTAATCTGTTAATGGTGAAACTTAATACGTGGCTCATTAAAATTCTTAAACAAATACTTGTTTTGTAATTTTAATCATTAATAATAACGGCAAATAGTTTTTTTAACGATCATTATCTAATTTCACTCTATCCACAACTAAATATATATTCATATCTCAAGTTTTTACTTGAACCATCACCTCTTCAACGAGAGACGTACATTGTAAGGTTGAGCAAATCTTAACTATGACCGACCGTTAACCAATTACCGAACCAAATTTAACCGAAATCCCGATAAAACCAAAGATTATGGCTAAGGTTTTGTGGTTAATCGATAGATCGGTTATGATCGGGTGTCTCATTATCGAACTTTTACCAAAACTAAATCACACTAAATCTATATAAAAATTCTCATTTTAAATTCCATCATCTTATATATAGAGAGTAAGTGGGTAGCTTGTCACTACATTACATATACATGATATATTTTAAACACTTATTAACATATATTTGTTACTAAATGATTTAAAAAAAAGTATTATTTGATAGTTATTCGGAATTTTGTCATTTAACCTTATAAATATGATATATAGGAAGTACGAAGAAGTCACATGAAACATACCAAAAGCAATCGCATACATGGCAACTTTGGTTAACCGAAATTAATTGAAACTATCTCATAACTGACGGTTGACCGACCTTGACATAACCGACTAATCGGTTATGGTTATGGAAGATGACAAAACCAACCCTTAACCGACTTTAAACACCACTAGCATACACTGTTCTCACTAGGCTATGCTGGTAATTAATAGATAGTTATTTAACTTTTACCAATTAAGTTGGTGCCCTAATAGCATACACAAAACGTTTCGAGCACCTAGGTTTGAATGTTTAAAGTTCAAGCCACATGGGAGGAAAAACATTCTGGAAGAAGTTGTCTAACTTTCAAACTCTCATTAGTTGTTTATTTGGGTTATTGAATTTTAATATTTCTAACTGTTTCTTTATCGACCGGTGTTAATCTCAACTCAGTAAATGTTTATAGACATTACCAACTTTAAGCTTATATTTCTCAAACGATCCCTTACTAACTAAGAGTTAACGTCCGTTAGTGTTTTTTATGAAATGGGGCTAACTTTGAGCCATTTTTCAACTCCACCGCCGCCCAACCTTTATTAGATTCGTTTTTTATTGTATAGCTTACATTTTCACTTGAAATCTACATTTAACGAGTCAAGTGGTTCAGATCAGAATGTGAAAATGACGGGTTTCAGATTGCAGAAGTTTCAGATTGACGGACCTAATAATTGATTTTAACTTTCTGCTCAGTGTTTTGGCCATATAAGTAGTCCACGTTATCAAATCAATGTTAACTCTCAGTTAGTAAGGGATCGTTGAAGGAAAATAAGTTTAAAGTTAGGAGTGCCAGTAAAAATTTATTGAGTTGTGATTAATCTCTACTAATAAATGAAAGTTGGAATTATTAAGATCCAATAATCCTTTTTATTTTAACAATTATTTTTATGATATTGTATTTTCTACTTTTTCTAATATTATACTTCTCACATGTTTGTCATCTAATATAATTCGGACCATTCACCATCATTATGATACGGAGTTGATTAATGTCTACATAAAGTAATTAGATGGAAAAAAATGACTAGAAATAAGCTTATTTTAAAATGTACATATTTAACTTTGACCACTTTAGAGTTATTGTAATTTATACCCAAAATACCCCTTTAGAGTTATTTCTATTCTATTTATTCTAAATTGTCGGTGGCAACAGTGCCACACCGACAAATCTCTTTTATCTTCAGTTCTTCACCCTAATCCCATTGTTCATACACAAAATCACCAAATCCCTAAACCTAGATCTTCAATACGTTATCTTCCACCACGATCGATGAACACGAGGTTTTCGGCGGAGAGATCCCGGACGAAGCCGAGATGGACACCGATTTCGACATGTCAAGGGATGAACCCGAAGACCTTCAACACAAGCGCGCCTTCAAACCACCGTCACCGCCGCCGGCCGACCGCCGGATCCCGCAGCTGAAGCGAAAGCACGAAGAGAAAGGAAGAAGAAGGTGCTGTTAAAGCTCAAAACAACTGCTGGAGGAGAATCGATGGATGAACGAATCCATCACTGCACAAATCGACCTCAATCGACCTCAGGTGAGTGAGCTTACTCAGAGGATTGATGGTGGGAATGGTGGCGGTGGGAGTCGTGGTGATTCGTCGTCTCAACAGCGGTATGATATGCAGCAGGTTTCGAGATGGATTGAGCAGATTCTTCCGTTTTCGTTATTGTTGTTGATTGTGTTTATTCGGCAGCATTTGCAAGGTAATCAAGAATTCAGCTTTTGTGCCTTTGAAGAATTCAAATTTGAGTGCATTACTACCATAGTTAGTGAAATCATGCATTGAATATTGTTTTTGAATATGGTTCTTGAGTAGGCTTGAAATGTCCATTGTATTGTTAGTGAAATCATGCATTGAAAATTGTTTTTGAATATGGTTCTTGAGTAGGCTTGAAATGTCCATTGTATGAGTTGCTTCCCTTGACCTTGAACCCTTCAAAATTTGCAGTGTTTGATTATGCATTTGGTTCAGTGAACCCTTGGAATGTCCAATAAAGAAACTTTGTAGATAAATTTAACGTGTACTTGTGTTCGTCTAGATGATAATAGGCAAGTAGGTGAGTTTATTGCAAAATGAAATCTTGCAAATTTCATTGGGTGTTGTGCTACCATTTTCATAGCAGGCGTACTTCTTAATGGTTCAAAAAGACGTTACACCTTGCATTGTGAAGTTGTTTCTTATCTTCTTGGTGTTGTAGGAGATTTGGAAGATACAAAATTTAGGTATGTTGGATATGGAATTGATAGAACACTATTTCATGGATGGATTTTCTCTGCGCAAGATCATGAATTCTCTTTTACAGAGCATCCTTTTTGTGTACTTGAAAGTTTTTTAGTAATTCATAAGGACATAAGGTATTAAGAAGCCTAGCTGACAACCATGAGTGTCGGCAAATTGCCATACGCTTACATATAATGTTTCTTACTCTCATTCTCACAATTCTTATTCTGTATGCACTGTTATTTCCTAGTGCTATAGTTTGTTTTGTGTCTTTAGTTTACCCCTTGACATATATGTGTACGTGAGAATTTGGGTTAATTCTATGTTTTATTACCATTTGTAGGTTTCTTTGTGACAATTTATGTAACTGCTTTTATGTACAAGTCTAATGATATTCTTCAAAAGCAGACAGCTTTAAAGGTATGTTAACACTTCTATTAGTTAATCATATCATTAATTACATTTTTATACTCTAAATCCAAACTCCTTTAATCATGTTTCTTGAGCTTAATAATTGACAAATTCTGCAGGGGAGAGAAAACTGTCTGTTCTTGCTGGTTATTTTATAGTTTTTGTTCTTCATGTGATCGGAGTTTATTGGTGGTATCAAAATGATGATCTTTGTTATCCTCTGTTCATGGTTCCACCAAGAGCAATACCACCATTCTGGCATGCTATATTTACCATCATTGTGAACGGTATGAATTCAGTTTGAGTGATTTATTTTTAAGCGATCTTTACTGGCAAAAAGCCAAAAAGAAACAAGAATGAGCAATTTTTGATGTAAAATAACATATGCTATGGTTCTTTTTTTGCATTTCTATTTCTACAAGTTGTCTAACTGCACACATTCTTGCATACTACTGTTTATTAAAGATTGTTAATTTGTGAAGAAAATCAAAGGATGAAGTTTTAAAAAGCCCACCACTGAAAAATTATTTTTATTATCACTTATTTTTAATTATTGAATGCATCTTCTTGATTATAAAAGCCTTTGTTGCTTTCTTCTACCATATTAACACATGCCAAATCTTCATATAAAATTCACATGACCTTAATATTCACTACTGCAACTGGCTGACGATTTGGATCTTGGAACTGGCTGTGTAAACCGAACGGCCCATGAACCATCTTATCATTTCTAGAAATTTAATACTAAAAATGATTTTGGAAAAATAAATAAATAAAAAAACCGGTTCAAAGTTTCGTCAAAAGTCAAAACTAACCGAACCAGAACGTAATCCCCTAAATCGTAAATGTTTGATTATCCCATTATTTTTAATGAGCTCTATTGTGTGCAGATACAATGGTGCGACAAGCAACAATGGCTATGAAGCAAGTATTACTTATGTATTATAGAAATGGCAAGGGTCATAATTTCCGTAGGCAGGTAATGTGACATGATACAATATTAATTACCAAATTCATAAATATGCAACAAATCATTACCTGAATTACCATAGTATATCAACTTCATTGAATTTGAAAAATATATTCATCTCACTTCTCTAAGCAGCTTAAAATTCTGCCCGAAAAATGATGTGTTTGATAATAGAATTGAATAAATGGCAAAGCAATCAATCTAGCACCCCCAAAAAAGTTTTATTTCAATTTTCACTAATCAGTTTTAACGTTTGAAAAAAACATATGATGCATCTGATCGTCATAGTATCAACACAGTTTTCTACAGCCTGTATTATTATTCTCTGTCAAATTAGGATATCAATGATAGCATGCTCGTATTTTGGTGATTAACTCTTTAAACAACCAAACCATGTTTGTGATGTATGAGTTTCAAACATATATCTTGTACCTTCTGACATGAACCTTTGATATTTTAGGGTCAAATGCTAACCCTGGTGGAATACACATCGCCGTTATACCGTGCATTCTTACCTGCTCCAGTCTGGTACCGGTTTTTCCTAAACAAAGAATATGGGAGCCTTTTTTCATCTTTGACAACAGGGTTATATTTGACTTTCAAGCTTACATCAATAGTTGAGAAGGTATTAATTGTCAATGATTTAAAAGCAATTTCATCACTCTATCTTCCAAATTTTTTATTATTGGGAGTCAATTAACAGTGTATGTCGTCTTGATCACAGGTTGGATCCTTGTGGACTGCAATGAAGGCGTTATCACGAAAGGATGTCCATTATGGATCATATGCAACACCAGAACAGGTATAAACCCACAATCGGCCATCAAAAACACAACTACACGCCTCTTTCCTCGGTTCCTGGTGGCTGCTTGCTGCTGCTACATCAATCGCAGCTTGCTGCTTGGCTGCTTGAGTGCTTGCTGCTTGGCTGCTTGAGTGCTTGCTGCTGCTACATCAACAGTGAAGGATCATCAAGGAGAACGCGTCAGGTATAATGCATTCGTATAAACCCTAATCTCCAACTCATATTCAAATCCATACAAAACTCACTTCTTTTAAACATTTCTTTTTCAATTTTAGACTCTATACCAGAGGAACGATTCTCGGCTACAAGAGGTACAATAAAGTTCACGATGGATCTGTAATTTGAGAAATTTCGTATTTGTTTATCGATTTTGAAATTGAAATTGGATATCTGCTGTATTTTGTGTGATTTTGATTAGGTGAAAGTCGAATCAGTATCCAAATACGTCTTTGATTCAAATGGGGCTTTTTGATGATAAAGAAGATCAATATATGATGTTGACTTTTTAATTGTATTTTTGGGTTAACTTCATGCTTTTTAACCCAAAAGACGATTTTTTTATTATGATAACACACGGGTTTTGATGCTTTTTTGATTTTATTTAGGTGGTCTTATCATTTATGATCAAGATGAATCATATATTGAATCTGGTGGGGGGTTTTATGAATGTGGGAATTTTCGCTTTGTGTTTGCTTATGTTGCTAACTTTTATGTTTATGCAGTATGCTCACAGGAAGTGTGTTCAATATTGGTGCAATGAAAAGGGTGACATCACTTGTGAAATATGCCACCAAGTAAGTTTCCATCATAAGTGTTTTGAAGATTTTAAATTTTTTATCGATTTGAATTCCTTTTGACCAATTAAACACACCAGGGATTAATTAATTTGAGATGAGCAAAAGGACTATTTATCAAGACTAGGGATAAAAGTGCTGTTTTTTATGTGTATATTTTCCCTAATATATGTTAATATGGTTATTTTCTTACAGCCTTATCAACCTGGTTATATTATTGTTATCACTATTACTAACATCATCATCTGAAACCAATAAATAAAATATGACTCTTGAACTTACCTGATTTAGAGCTCTCTTGGTGTAGGGGAAGTTAATTGATATTAGTTACAATGCAGAGGGGAAGATAAGTGCCGCTTGTATTCAAACACGTAAGCATATAACAAACATTCTAAGTTATGTTCAATTGTTCATCTATAAAATAGTTTTATTTGACTTGCTGGAAACAGAGGGGAAGATAAGTGCCGCTTGTATTCAAACACGTAAGAAGATACAGAGTATGTGTTCCAGTTCTATCTATATTCTTAGATCACCCTCTCAGTAAGGCTTCATAAACTCATTCATTCCCTATGATCTCCCCGGGGCAACGCGCGGGAGAAATTCCTAGTTGTAATTTATACTTAAAATGTATGATTAAATATGCCTTAAGAATTAAACTCTTCATTCTATTTCTTCCAATCAAACGTCCCCTTAGACAAATGATCATACGCATTTTTTCCGTCTGGCGAATCTAGCTTTCTTCATTTGAAGCTTCCATTATGATTTCAATTTTTTTTCCGGCTTTTAGATTTGGTTTTTAAATTTTAAACGTGTGTGTTTTAGTTTTTAATATTAAAGCATTCTAAAGCAATACTAAATTCATCCCAACAAGTGCATTTTAGTTATAGTTACTTTCGTTCCGCTTCACATTATCTCTATCAAAACATTTTATCAAAAAAATCAAAGATTTTGGGTTTAAACATAGACCAAAACCTAAAAGAAAATGATAATATTACATATTTACTCTCATGTAACAAAAATGCAATTTACTGTTGATTATGCATTCTGCGCGGTAACTTGAACCTTAGATATTTGAGAGATGCATTATTTTAAACGGTATCGATCAATATTCTAAATACCTTTTGATTTTTACTCTCATCTAATTTTCAAGTAAGGTTACTTGTGTGAGGGTCATTTGATGTAGTTAAAGACAAATTATTTTTTATATAAAATTCATATTTAATGGGTTTCTCTTAATCGTGCAGATTCGTGCATCTGCATCAATAACAAGAGATATTGAATAACTTTAAAACTAAATTTATTTGTTGATTTCTTGACAACTAATAGTATGTCTTTACTCTTTATCAGTAAAACATGTGTTTTTAACAGCAGAAAAAAATAAAGACCAAATACCTTTTGGTATTTAATCTATGCATATTAATAAAACGTGAAAATTTATTAATAATCAAATCTTTATATGCTCCTCAATCTTCAGTTATTAATTAACAATATAAGTTAAATATGAATTTTTATAACAATTAAAATAATTGCCCAAGGATATTTTAATATACTTTTACCTTTCACTACAAGAAATTTCGTCTTCGCCGACGAAGAAATCCATCTCTATAGACCCCAAATGTCATTGCCACATATTCTTTTAATGGCAAGTCGTCGTCATAGATGTCTTAACCATAGTTTCATCACAATCGGTGCCTCGGTGGCAAAAGCATCGTATAGCGACCACATGTCGTAAAATCATTTTCCAAATGGAAAGAACTTTCTTATAACACACGAATAGATGAACCAATTTGTATTACAAAATTCATAAGCAACTCAATAGGCACAAAATGTATATATCATACCATATCTTGTTTTTCTTTTTTGTAATATTAAAAGTCAACTATTGACATAGGATTCTCATAAAAATATAATTTTTGTATTACTAAATATTATCTTACACTACTAATTAATGCATGCACAACATCATTAGAACTTGAGTTAATGATGTATGACAGATTTAATGATTCATAAATTACTCTCCAAACAAATAGATAATCACATTTCGTGGTTTGAATATATATTGTATATATTAAAATCACATATCAATCTATAATAATGTAAAACTTGTACCAAAGTTGATGAGTGGCAATTTGATTCGATATATTGTTGCTTTGGTAAATTTAAAAATCAAACACTTAATTATACACAAGTTAAATGCTTCAATGCAAATTTTTTCATGAGTGGCTAAACATATCTTTGTACTAAACGTACCTCTATTTCTGAGAGTAGTATTATTCATAAGTAACTTTCATTGCTCATCAAGATTGTAGCCCTAATTATAAATTAATCTATAATATACAAATGCATTATAATTCTTTTGAGCACCTGATTAATAATTATAAGCGCTAGTACTTGCAGTCATGAACTTAGGTTACACCCACCGAACCACATAAATCTTGTGTTCCAATTCTCCTTTGATTTTTGTTTTGTGTGTGCGACTGTGCGCTTGTTTAGATGAGATTACATGTTAAATCGAACCGAATTATCCCAGTTTAAGTGTTGCATTCTTGAGCTCCTTACATCTTCAAGGAGGCCCGATAGAGAGGGCCTAGAGTTCTAAAAAATAATCTTGTTCCGCGTCCTCCAAATGCACCACATAGCAGTAAGTATGATATATAACTTCTAATGCGCCTTTTGATTTGGCACCAATGAGCTTGAGATTTGCAGACCTAATAAATCCCGAATGGAAAAAGCATATATTGGTGGAATTCGATCCCATGAGCTTATATAACTCCATAACATTGTGGCATAATAGCACGACATAAAAAGATGATCCGCTGTTTCATCAAATTGTTCACAAAGCGGACATAGTTAGAACCCGATCGACATAAATATTTCTTTTCATGTGAGATTGCAAAGTTTAGCCGGAATGAAAAGGTCCCTTCTATTGGACGACGAAGGCACACCATAACCCGTCTTCGTAACAGTTGAGCATCGGATTTAAAACGCCACCACGTACCACTTTAACAAAAGGCTCAAGTTCGAACTTTTTTCCGTGTAGGCTTTAGTTTTAATTTAAACTTATTTTAGTCATTAAGTTACACAACAATATATGCATGCTTCCAACAATTAAACGCTATAGGCATATCAACCTGTGTATAAACACGCACATGCTTAGAATGGGTGTGGGTACACTTTAAATTTCTTCACATCTAGCTAGCAACAAATATTCTACATCTATACAGCTTCAGTATTTTAATTTGTTTATTATTTTTGTTTGCAATTATATACACGAATTTAACTTCTTTATTCTTCCATAAACTCATTTCAACGTACTTTTTTTATCAATTATAAATATATTGTTTTACTTTTATGAAATTCAATCTTACAAAAAGACATTTGTTTTTCATTTATAAGTGGTTGAAAGTTTAAGTCTTGTTACAAACAAATATATAAATTTAAGAGTAAAAGTTAAATGTTCATTCGACCGGTTCGTTTTGTCACAAAGAGGACACAACATATTTTAAACAATTGTAGACTAACAAAAAAAAGACATTTATCAATTATCAGTATAAAATTTGAGTAAAATAAACTAACTTAAAGTGTGTATCCGTTTGGAATGAACATATACTAAACCAGTAGGCTAACAAAAAAGACATTTATCAATTATCACTTATAAGTTATGATGGTTTGAGTCGAGTTGGGCGAGTTTGTTTATAAACAAATCAATTTTAAATAAGAATTTTTAAACCGAGCTACGAGCTTTTTAAACAATTTAAAGCAATGTTTTTATAACCGGATCGAACGTTGAACCGGACGCTTACTGGTTTCTTGGTCGGACCGGATTTAAGAATCGAATAACATCAAAATTATATATATAGTATATTATATATAGATTTACATATAATTCACTATAATTTATTGTTCAACACCCCGTTTTTACTAATTAAAAATTAACAAGTTTAGTACACCACACTAATTTTACTCATTAAAAAAAATCAAAATCCGGTTCGACCCCCGGTCTGGTTCCCAGTCCGACCACCGATTCAAGACGAACCGATCGATCGAACCCTCTAAAAGGAACTGATGCTAACATCTTCGGCTACACTTCCGGTTCCCGATCGGACCCGTTCCGATCTTTACAACATTGGTTTAAAGCGAGTGCATGATAAGGAGGAGCACAACTAACCGCTAAAAGGGTGCAGTGCATGTATGACACGTGGTAGTGGGAGGAGTGATCCTTCAAAGAAAACCAACGGTCTGGATTTGAGCAAGTTTAGTACACCATCAAGCTAAATGCGGATATTGCATAATATTATTCCGGACCCACACTTGCATCATATCGGCGGTGGACCCCACATAATTTGGGTCTGTTCATAAATCGCATTACCAATAACATCAACGAATATTTTACGCGCGCGATGTTACGGAATATTTACTCTGTGACTAAAATTCAAAGCGAGACATAGCTCACACGTGACGATGTTACCACACGTAGCACTACGAACCTATTTACAGGCGTTACGATAGTAACATCTTGTATGAGTCCATACGCCGCGTATAGCTGTCGGTGCAGCAGTCGGGGACCTACCCACTTGTCATGTACGACACCGACCTATACGTGGCGTATGGACCTATACGCCCCGTATAGGTCCCTTTTTCATTGTGTATATAAAGGGAGGCAACGCATTCGCTCGTCTAAAAAAACGTAAAGGTTCGAATTCTCAAATTCGTTCATTTGTGATTGATGGTTCGATTCAAGATCGCAAGAAGTTTGGGTTATGTGGTTCAACATTTTCTTCTCGCAAATAATTTACTCGGTGATATTATATATTCTTACTTCAGTAAGTATTTACATACATATATACATATATCTGAATTGGATACTTAATAATCGTTTCAACTGACTCGGGTTCCATCAGTGTTAGTCGGTTACGGTTAAACTGAATAATTTTCAAGATTTTCATCATAACCGACTGATACCTTGGAACCCGAGTTAGTTGAAATGATTATTAAGCAATCAATACATTTATGTGTACGTAAGTATGTATATAAATGAAATAAGAGTTATAGTTTACCTAAAAATTATTTTGAAGAAATAGTTGACCCACGTAACTCTATTTTCTTTCCAAGTTATGCGCGTAAACAATGCTCATTCGCCTGAACAAAGGTCGTGCCCCTGAACAAAGGTTAAGTCTTGGGCGCATGAGCACTATACGTGGCGTATGGGTCCATACGCCACGTATAGTTGTCATGGCCCAATACTTGTCCCACCTATACGTGGTGTATGGACCCGTACGCCACGTATAGTTGTCAGACGTACTTCTTAAAGTGTTTTGTACCATGTACGATTACAGGCAACGTATGGGATCATACGGGGCAAACGTGGCAAGCCTATACGCAGCGTATAGACCCATACGCTGCGTATAGGTGTCATACGCAAGCCTATACATGGCGTATGGGCCCATACACTACGTATAGTTGTTAGACGCCCTTTAAAGCGTTTTTGTACCATGTACGAATATACGCAGCGTATGGTGCCATACGTGGAAGACGTGGCACGCCTATACGTGGCATATAGTGCCATACGCTGCGTATAGGTGCCATACGCAAGCCTATACGTGGCGTATGGACCCATACGCCACGTATAAGTAATTTCAAATATGACGAGACACAAGATTCATTTTCAACTATATAAGAACGCTTTCGATAACACTTTCGATAACGCTTTCGATCTCTGTAAATCTCAAACGTATTTTTCTCTCAAAATATCACACTTTTTATTCGTTCGGTATGTCGTTTTGGGACGGTAACTATTTGTTTGGTGAATATTCAAATGAATATTCAAGCGTTTGGTACGTGGCGGATAGTAATCAAGATGATTCGTACGTTCAATCTTCTTACGAGACAGGACTGCCAGATTTAAACCAATTGTATGTTCCCAATGATGAAGTTGAGTTTTGCCGAGAGTCAACTTACGGCACGCAACAAAATAATATACTATCGAGTGATGAAAAACAAACGACGAAAGTATCGTTTGAAACGTCTCAAAAATTTTTATCTCTCGATGAGCTAGTCTGTTGGGCTGTTAATAGAGGACGTGATAATGGTTACGTTATTATTACACGAAGATCAAAGAAAAAAGAAGGTCAGGTCGTAAAGGTATGGCTTATCTATGATCGTGCTGGCGAACACAAAAGTAAAGCAACAGTTAGACGATCTGGTAGCAAAAAAAACGGATGTCCTTTTAAATTGGTAGGGATATACGACAACAAACGTCGTTCGTGGAAATTAGAGGTGCGAAGTGACGAACATAACCATGATCCCGCTCAACATATGGAGGGGCATCCTTTTGTAAGAAGGTTTTCTCAAAACGAATATAATTTGGTGGAGCAGCTTACTGATCAGTACATGGAGCCTCGTAGCATCTTATCAGCTATAAAAAAGCAAAATCCTAATAACGCATCAATAACCAGAGACGTATACAATGCTCAATATAAGATAAGAAGTGAAAGAAAAGTCGGTGAAACACCAATGCAAATCTTAGAAAACCTTTTATCTTTTAAAGGTACGTTTATTACACCCGAGAAGATCCCTATACAAATGTCGTAGAAGATATATATTTTTTGTCATCCTAAATCATACGACACTTGGCGTGCATTTCCGCACGTGCTGATGATAGACGCTACATATAAAACAAACATGTACAAATTTCCGTTTGTTCAGATTGTTGGTGTGACCTCCACACACAAGACATTTTGTGTTGCTCATGCGTTTATTAGCAAAGAACAGGAAGATAATTTTGAATGGTGCTTAATAGATTGAAAGATACGTTAAACAAGTGTATGGAGCCGCGCATCATAATAACAGACAGAGATCTCGCTTTAATGAACGCATGTGTTAAAGCGTTTCCGAATGCTTCAAAGTATTTATGCAGGTGGCATATTGATGAAAATATCGAGAAACACTGTAAAGTAAGTTTTATAAAAGATGACTGGAGAAAGTTTAAATATGCATGGGCACGTTTGTGTGAGTCTCCCACGCCGGAGATTTACGAGTATAACTATAACCTTCTTTACGAACGATTAGTTGAAGCGAATCGAGAAAGTAGGTTTTTCATTAGATACATACATACAATACTGTTCAATATATAATTTACTTATGTTTTATTATATTTTCAGAAGTATTGTCATATATAAACAAAAACTGGTTAGAGAGTTACAAAGAAATGTTTGTATCAGCCTGGACTAACTCGAAACGTAATTTTGGCCAACACATAACAAATAGAGTGGAGAGTCAGCATGCAAATTTAAAAAGATATCTTAAATCAACAAATAGCTTACAGGATAGACTTGTGGAGTTTGTAGATTAATTGGTGAACGCACAAGAGGTAAATTTAAAAGAAAGCTTTGAGACAAGCAAAATTAAAATCATAAATCATCATAAACTTCCGCTATTTGATTACTTAAGAGCCAAGGTTTCACACAAAGCTCTTGATTTATTAGTTTCCGAAAACACTAAATTGCATGTGATGCGCTCTGCAAATGCAACATGTGGTTGTCATCTTTTCACTAGTTGTGGCTTGTCGGCCGGAAAAATATGAACATTCTAGTAATAGCCGCTCCATCATTATCATTTTTCTGTTACAATAACAAATTATATATTAATTTATACTTTATAATGCAGGCACTAAAATTCCATTAGATGCAATTGACGTATTTTGGACGAAGCTTGATAAAATTAAACCATCATATATGATGGATGAAAAAGTTGATGTTGAAGAAGAAATGGAACGCGTGAAACAACAAATAATGACACAACCCACCGCTGTAAAATTTAGTTTGGTAGAAAAATAAAAAAAATTATGTATCCATGGAAAAATAACAAAAAAGCGCCTGTTGTTCAAACAGATATTCGCGGTCTTCCAACATTAAAGGTTCAACAACAAAAGTATGACACTCAACAAAGTACGTGCGACATGCCGAGACATAGCTCGTTTATTGCGTCTCACATTACCGGAAGAACAACTTCAGCTGTAAAGCCTCAGAAGCCTGCCATGCAACGTAGTCGTTCAACGTCTTCTAAAGTATCACAGGGTTCTAATGAGTTTTCATCGATTGTCGGAGATCGCCAATTAAACAATATAAAAAGGTTAAAAAATTGGATTCCATCAATCTTTCATCAGTATATTTCACGTATACGAAATGTCCGCCCCGATGGGAATTGTGGTTTGCGATCTATAGCTTTAGGCTTAGGGTTTGACGAAAATAAGTGGATGTATGTGCGGACACAACTTTTAGAAGAGTTGGACATACATGAATTGGAGTACAGAGAAGTTTTCGATACTTTGTACCCCGGACAGTATAACGAATTACGTCACATCATCGATTGGCAAAGTGTGAAACCTGCACCAGAAGAACATTGGATGATAATGCCATATACGGGAATAGTGGTTGCTCAAAAGTTTGGGGTTATTCTTTATTTATTAAGCAATAATGGTTGTCAAACATTTTTTCCATTATGGGCTGATCCGAAAACTGTCATGCCCCATCATGTCGTGTCGATTGTTCATGTCAACAATAATCATTTCGTTCACGTTAAGTTAGAAGGAGATTATCCGATGCCAACATTAAATAATCTTTGGATTCTTAACCGAAACGTACGTGCTGCAGAATGGGAGATTATGTATAGGATTCGTATCTCGGAATACAACGCAATAATAGATAATAACCGAGAAGCCTCAGCTTATATAAATTTATTTTAATTCATAATTTGTAATATGCGAATTATATATTTTAATTTTAATTTTATTATTGTATTCGTATTATTTAATATTAAAATATTCAAATAATTTAAATTCAAATTTTTAGAAAATAAAATAAAATAATTCAAAATTCAATATATATATATATATATATATTAAAACTCAAAAAATTAAAAAAATATATAAGCTATACGCCGCGTATGGGTCCATACGCGGCGTATAGCTCTTCGGGACCACTATATCTTTTGACCTTTCTCACTTTAACCCTACCACACACTTTCAAAAAAAATCTCTCGTATAGGCCGATACTACACGTATTGTTCGTCGATTTTTCTACATCCAGGTATGTATTATTGTTCCTACATCATTATTATGTTATCGTTCACTGATTTAAACGTTAAAGTAGTGTTTTATGCGTTATAATGGGTGATTTAAAAACTGATACTATGAACTATACGCCACTTCAGCCCCCCGTATAGGTAGGGGTGTTCAAAGTCGGGTATCCGGATTTTCGGATATCCGGTTTTCGGATATCCAAAATTTTCGGATAGTGATTATTACTATCCGATTCCGTATACGAATTTTCGGATATCCGAATTTCAGATATTCGAAAATTCGGATACGGATTCGGATAGTATTCAAATATCCGAAAAAAAAACTATAGATACAGCAAAGAATAAAGCATAGATACTGTATCCAAATATATTCCAAATATCCAAATATATTCCAACTTCAAATATATTCCAACTTCAAATCTATTCATCAAGATAAAGATCATAAAGCATCGAATCTATTCAAGTCAGTCACAATTAATATATAAAAGAAGGATGACAACAGAAAACTATAGATACAACAAAGAGTAAAGCATAGATACTGTAGCGATCGGCGACTATAAACCACATACCTGATGTCGGCCGTTGGAGCAGGTGGTTGCTGCTGTTTAGCCTCGACAGCGGTGGTGGTTGGGTAGAGGTGGCGGTCGACGGTGGTAGAAACTGTAGCGGTCGGCGACTCGGCGGTGGTAGACGCGGTGGTAGTCTGGTAGATGCGGTCGGCGACTCGGCGGTGGTAGATGCGGTGGTAGACACGGTCAGCGACTCAGGCGCCTCCTACTGCTAGGGTTTGAGTTTTGACAGTGTTTTTGAGTTTTTCACAAAGGAAAGGAGAGTAGGGTTTTTTTGACAAATAAGAACCGGAAGGAGTCAAGGAAAAGGAACCTATAATATTAAAGTATTAATTAAAAAATTAAAAACACATATTTTTGGATATTCGGATATCCAAATATCCGAAATATTTAGAAATTGATATCCGAATCCGAATCCGAATTTTCGGATATCCGAAATTCGGGTATCCGAATTTTCGGGTAATTCGAGTTCGGAATATCGGGTTTTCGGATCGGATTTTCGGATACGGATATTTTTGAACACCCCTACGTTGTCACACCCCAACCTTGACGGCGGAATCGTCGAGGCGTGAGAGTTACGATTGTTCACAGCCACATAACGCTATTGCCTGAAACATGTTAAAAATAAAAGGTTAACATATTGTTGGTGAGCATTCTATAGTTTTGAATACATAAGTATATAAAAGATGATAATTCATGTTGTAAATTAGAGAATAAGGTAACTAGGGATGTAAAACAGAATGCACAATCAAACCTTGACAAAGTTTTACAAGTCTCAAACGTTTACAAGTATATACGATTAGCTAAGTGTACTTGGATCAACCAAGCAGGCTTGTTAGGCCCATAGATCTATGACGTCTCCAGGCTAGCAATAGTTAATGATTGTACACATAATCGACATTACATGATAGCTACAAGATTCAACTAATCACAACACACAAGTAAATTGCCATAAGTTTACAAGATTCAACGTGTTTACAAGTGTAACGTTTATAATGTAACATGTTTCACCCAAAAGTGTGTGAAATAATAAAATGGGTATATAAATACTCACTTGGCATACGGGTGTATACGGTGATAATAAGAATTAGAAACGATGTTTCAACGAATTTCCTTTACAGGGCACCTAAAAGTACATATTAAGATTTATAATAAGATTAACGGTTTAATGTGAATTAGAGTTTTAGATGGAATTTGGGGTTTTTGACAAGTAATGAAATTACTTGTATTTCGATTTATTAGATAATAATTTGTTAATCTAAAATAATTGTTAAAGTATATTTTATAAGAAATTACGTTTGTAAATAATCGTGAAATTATAAGATGTATAATTTCTACAATTTACAGGATTATTTCATGATTAAACAGGATACAGTGTACATTTTTATAAAAATAATTATTTATAATATTTATTAATAATAATTTTTAAATATTATTAAGATTTTTAACTAAAATAAATTTACAGAAATTATTTATGTAACATTTTAAATAAGAAAAGTTTATAAGATTTATTTTTATAATTTTTAAGAATTTTTCTGAAATTTTTAGAGGCTAAAAAGGCATTTAAAAAAATATAAGGGGGTGCCCGGGGTCGCACCCGGGACCTCCTGGTCTTGCATGCATGTATCTAACCGGTGAACCAAGGCCGTGGTCGCGGTTTTGAATGGGTTTTAAATCTTTTAAACACCATTTCAGAAACTCCCCCAAATCAGTATAAACCCTAATTCGATTCCCCTCCAATTGAACCCCGATTCGATGTTATTACCCATCGAATTTATGGGGCTTTTGTTCCCCTTGTAAAATCGAGCAGATCGATGCTTTCAATTACCTGATTGGGTACTTAATTCGATAAGAACATATGAAGAACAGTTCGTAGTTGTTTTGAAACCAAATGATGATCGGGCATTGATGAAAATCAAACTAACTTTGCAGATAGTTGCTATTGATGATAATGATCAAAAGCCCTCTGTTAATTTGGGTTTAGAAGGCTCGGAGGGTGGTGTTCGATAGAGTTGCAGGTCGCGATGAAGATGGTGATCGATGATAGTGTTTGTGTTTGTTTTTGGTGAAATTGGGACCTGAGTTCGATTAGGTATTTATAGATGATCGAGTTGGTAGCTTTAATTTGTTTATTATTGTTGTTTGAGTGTATTAGTGAGCTGTATCGAATCCGAGATAAAAGTGGAGATTATCGCCGTTTGTTTGACTGATTCAACACGTTTTTATGTTGGAATTCAATTCGAATTGGATCCAAGAAAGCTTTTGGTGAGGTTGTGGGGTTCAAAATCGAATAAATTGGTTGATTTGGTCGGGAATTTAGTGGTTTCGATGTGGGAGCTTTGGATCCAAATATCCCGATGATTAAACGTGTTTAATGGGTGCATCGGGTTCGAATCTTGTCCACGATTGCGTTGGAACCGGTTTTGTGGGTTAAAATTGCGTATTTTTGGCTAATTTGGATCGCCGGAGAACGGCCGGAGACTCGCCGGAGTCTCGCCGGAAAATCGAGGGGAAAGCAGTTGGGTTTTAAAATTTTACACAAATGGTCCCTGCGGTTTCAAATTTGATATTTTATGTCTTAAACTTCTTTTTAAGTTTTCCAATTGACAAAAATGACCCCTGGACTTTATTATTATTATTATTATTATTATCAATATTAATGTTATTATTATCATTATTATTATTATTATTATTATTATTATTACTATTATCATTATTATCATTATTATCATTATTATTATTATTATTATTATTATTATTATTATTATTATTTGCGAAATACGAAATGTTACAGTCTCCCCTACTTTAGGAAATTTCGTCCCGAAATTTGTTTTCGAGGAGGCTGCGACGAAAAGATGAGGACGCTTGGATTTCATTTGATCCTCACGTTCTTAAGTGAATCAGAGGGTGAACATGAAACTACATATAGATCATAATGATTCTCTTTTTCTTTCTGGATGCAGTTTGTGTTCTCATTTTCTGAGGTACACTTGAAGAACTTTCAGGTTTTGATAAGGTATCAAAAGAAGAAATTTCATCATCGATTAAGCTGACCGCTTTAGTGTTTACTTTATGTGCAATGGCAGAGCCATTTGAGGTAAAAAGAGAGTCTAAAGTGTGTGGCTTCAAATTAGCATTATAAGCTTTTACGCTGATTAAGAATGAATGTTAATTATCATATAAATACAAGGTGTTACCGTCTCCCCTACTTTAAAGAATTTCGTTCAGAAATTAAAAATGAACTAAACAAACAAATACGGGTATCTCTCCTTCATATGATCCTCCCGTTCCCACGTGAACTCAGCTCCACACTTGTTCTCCTAACGAACCTTGACAATTGGAGTAGTTGTGGTCCTAGTCTTCTTCATGATACGATCCATAATTTCAACAGGTTTCTTAATGAAGTGCAATGACTCATCGATCTGAATGTCTTCTAGTGGAACATGCAGACTCTCGTCGGCCAAACACTTTCTTAAATTTGAGACATGGAACACAGGATGAACTCCACTAAGGTCGGAAGGTAGTTCTAGTTTATAAGCCACTTTCCCAATCCTTTTCAGGATTTTGAAAGGTCCTACAAATCTCGGAGCTAGTTTGCCCTTCTTTCCAAAGCGAATAACACCTTTCCATGGTGAAACCTTAAGAAGAACCATATCACCAACTTGAAACTCCAACGGCTTACGATGCTTATCGGCATAGCTCTTTTGTCGACTTCTTGCCACTTCAAGGTTCTTGCGGATTGTAGCGACTTTATCGGTCGTTTCTTGTATAAGTTCAGGACCAGTGATAAAGTTTTCACCAATGTCGGTCCAACAGATCGGCGATCGGCATTTACGACCATAAAGTGCTTCGAACGGTTCCATCTTGATACTCGAGTGATAACTATTGTTATACGAAAATTTCGCGAGCGGTAAACGCGTATCCCAATTACCACCAAAGTCAAGGACACATAGTCGTAGCAAATCCTCGAGGGTTTGGATTGTTCGTTCGGTTTGACCATCAGTTTGAGGATGGTAAGCCGTACTTAAATCCAATTGAGTACCCAAGAATTCTTGCATAGATGACCAAAAGTGCGAAGTGAAACGAGCATCTCGATCGGAAATGATGTGCAATGGTACGCCATGACGACTCACAATTTCGTCAATGTATATACGAGCTAGTCTTGAAACCTTGTAGGTGTCTCGTATAGGTATGAAATGTGCCGTTTTGGTCAAACGATCCACAATCACCCATATACTATCGTGACCATGAGGAGTACGTGGTAATTTGGTTATGAAATCCATAGATACATGTTCCCATTTCCATATAGGAATTTCAGGTTGTTCAAGTAAACCACTTGGTCGTTGATGCTCGGCTTTGACTCCTGCACACGTGAGACATTTGGAGACATAAATCGCGATATCTTTCTTCATTCCAGGCCACCAATACTGACCACGCAAGTCCATGTACATTTTATCGAAGCCAGGATGAATAGAATATCGGGTGTGATGAGCTTCGTTCAAGATGATGTGTCGAAGGTTATCACGATTTGGGATCCAAAGTCGATTCAGAAAGTACCATAGGCCGTTTGGTTTTTCCTCCAGTTGTGATCGAACGTTAGACACCAAATCCTCATCACTTCCTTCGTCGGTTATTGCCGCTTGTTGAGCCTTGCGAATGCATAACTCGAGATCACTATCAATCCTTATGTTTTGGAGCATGATAGTAGCCTCGTTAACATCCACACGAACCTCGGTATCAAATTCTCTTAACGTGTGAAACCACTGTCTTCGATCTCGGATTTCTTGTAGTGAGACGGTTTTGTTATGGACCTTGCGACTCAGCGCGTCGGCTACAACATTCGCCTTTCCAGGATGATAGCGAATGTCACAGTCGTAGTCGCTGATTAACTCGATCCAACGTCTTTGTCTCATGTTAAGATCTTTTTGGTTGAACACGTGTTGGAGACTTTTGTGGTCGGTGTAGACTATGCATTTCGTCCCATAGAGATAATGTCGCCAGATCTTCAAAGCGAAAACCACAGCCCCGAGTTCAAGATCATGAGTTGTGTAATTTACCTCGTGAACCTTCAATTGTCCCATAAACTATGCATTCCGTCCCATAGAGATAATGTCTTAAACTTCTTTTTAAGTTTCCCAAATTGACAAAAATGACCCCTGGACATTATTATTATTATTATTATTATTATTATTATTATTATTATTATTATTATTATTATTATTATTATTATTATTATTATTATTATTATTTATTATCATTAATATTATTAATATTATTATTATTACTATTATCATTATTATCATTATTATTATTATTATTTATTATTATTATTATTATTATTATTATTACTATTTGCGAAATACGAAATGTTACAACGTATAGGGCTATACGCAGCGTATAGTTCCTTAGTTGAGGAAGAAGACCTATACGCAGCGTATAGTTCTATATGCAGCGTATAGGGGGTGAGCCATACGTGGCTTATGACCCATACGTGGGTACCCTATACGCGGCGTATAGTTCTATACGCAGCGTATAGGTGGGGGTGACCATACTTGGCTTATGACCCATACGTGGGTACCCTATATGCGGCGTATAACGTATAGGGGGTTGACCTATACGTGGGTTTTGACCCATACGTGGGTACCCTATACGTGGCGTATAGTGCTATACGCGGCGTATAGAGGAGTGTTGAGTAATGTATGATTATGAGTCGTTGCAAAGTGATGATACAAGTTATATTTGTTTTAAACTGTTACATATATATATATATATTTGTTTTCTTATGCAGATATGTCTTCCGATTCAGATGTTGAGGCTGACGTTGTTGACGTTATTGCTGATCATCCTTGGCTACAGTTTGAGCCCGGTTCCATTGAGCACGCTAAGTGCTCAAAATTTATACGTATGAAGATCGGTCATCAAAAGGCCGTCGATTGGGAGGTTATGGCCGAGCTCGGAGAGCGCGATAGACTTGCTGCTATTATCGGAGACGATACGCCATGGAGTCGTCTATTTGAGATCGCGTTTTTACCTTCTTACCATGAGCTGACTGTGGAGTTTTTATCCACCTTTACTTACATTCGTCCTGATGAGATGGAGGAGGACGATCAGCGCTCCGAGATTTCGTTTATGCTTTGTGGACATGTACATAGATATCCATTGAGCAGTTTGCCGTTATCTCGGGACTTTATTTTGAGCCGGAGACTGTTACCCCTCTATTCACCGAGGGTATTACGGAGATGGAGGAGAGTCGATTGAGAGAGTGGTGGCCTCAGATTGCCGGAGGTCCGTTTCAGAGGACTAAGGGCAGGGTCACTGGCATTAGAGATCCTCCCATTCGTTACTTGCATCGTATGATCGCCACATCCATCACGGGACGTGGCAAGAGTCGGGAGTGGTGTACCATTCCCGACTTATTTTACTTATACTGTTTGCTTACGGAGACCAGGTGCAACCTGGCGAGATGTTTGGCGGAGTATTTTGCTTCGTATTATCATCGCTAGGAGCGAGGAGCGGTGTACGGCGGCGCGTACATCACGGTGATTGCCCGAGCTTTAGGTTATCTTCCTCGGAATCTTGCTGACGTATCTCCGCCGATCGAGCCGGTCAGATTAGATCATCGTACGCTATTCAGCATGCGTATTATACGCAAGTTTCTGGGTGGCATACGATTCTCTCTTCGACCCGGGGAGATTTGGCAGCCAGCACCTGTTTATCAGCTTAGCATTGACGATCCACAGCAGCAGCAAGGGCATATTCCGCATGATCAGCCACCCACCCGACGAGCAGCCACATGATCAGCTGCCAGTACATCAGCCGCCATCTCAGCCACAGTTCCCTCGACATATTTATAGAGATGTGAGGTTGCCTGCACGTATGGAGACATTTATGCAGGACATTTCTACGAGTTTACGGCAACAGAGTGGTCGGCTCTATCGAGTTGAGGATCTTATGGAATGGCACGTTCAGCTAAAGATTACGCGAGCACGTGCTGCTGGTATTGATCATCTGGAGTTGCCACCGCCTCGACATTACCCAGACTCGCCGTAGTTTTGCTAGCATTGTAATTTTTATTTTGTTATGTATTTTAAAAACTTTGTTATTTACATTATCAGTTTATGTTTATCTTATATGTTTATTATCAGTTTATGTTTATTTTATATGTTTTATTAGTTAATTAATATTTAAAATGGTCGGTTAATAAGTTATAAAATATAACTTATACGCAAAATTTATACGCAAAGATCGTTAAAAAAATATATGTTAAAATAACACAAAAAATAAACACCATAACCTATACGCCGCGTATGGGTCCATACGCGGCGTATAGGTTGTTTAAACATTTCAGCCTAGACAAAAAAAATTGTAGCCTATACGCCGCGTATGGTGCCATATGCGACGTATAGCCCTGCGTCTGACAGACTTATCTGACGAACTGTCAGGGAATGTTTGTATTCCCTATACGCTGCATATAGACCCATACGCCGCGTATAGGGTATAAAATTTCAACCCGACAACCCACCCTATACGCCGCGTATGACCCTATACGCCGCGTATGGACCCATACGCGGCGTATAGGGTGCAGGGGTGTTGATTTAAAATGGAGGGGTCTCTAAATAACCAGACCCATCAAAAAATCATTTTCCAGCCTCTCTCATAATAAATACCAAAATTATAAAAACAATCAATTTAACTTTTCTTTTTTACTATGCATGTTAAAATAAATATATTTATATTTCTTTTTATTGTCCCTCTCATATTAAATAATAATTATTTTAAATAAGTAAACTAAACTATTAAACATCTAAAATATAAATATTCTTATTTTAATAATTTATTAATCATACTAAATTATATGATTTTAGACATATTTTATCTTTAAATATTGAGTAATAATTTTTAATTTTAATATTTGTTATAACTTTTAAATTTATATTAATATTTTTATTTCACCAATTGCTAATACATCTATAAAATAAAATATTCATAAAACTAATAATTCTGATATGTTTTATTTATTCTACCCGTGTAATAAATGGGCTCTAACATATCTACATATTATAATAAAAAAAGTAACTTGGTATAACATGTTCAGCATCACAATTCTTCTCATCAAAAATTTTCCGCCTCTCTCTCCTATTAAATAATTACCTTAATTATTAATAATATTATTTGATATTTTTAGATTAAAATATTTTTTTATAAATTAAGAAAAAGATTCTTTTATTAATTTTATTTCTAAATAAACAAATTTTTATAAATAATATTTTTCTGAAATATTAAACTTTTTTTAAAAATATGATATATTATAAAATTAGTGTTTTTAAAAAGTAAATTATTTAAAAACCAAAAATAATTTAGTTTAGGAGTTATGATAATGAAATGTTTTAAAAATGATATTTTTATACGGGTTGTTTTCGAACAAAATATATATTTTTGGGAAAAAAACTAAAAACAAAGTTATAAAAAGTTGATATCACGTTTTATTACTTATAGTACTCACTCATGCGTAATTTCAGTCATATCATATCTTGAAATATTATTTTATTTTCCATAAATTTTATTATATTACTATTTTATTTATTCAACCTGTGTAATACACGGGTTTTCTAAAGCTAGTATATATAATAAAAGAAGATTTATTTATCACTTGTCATTCTCTTAGACCTTTGTTATTGTCACTTGACATTGTTTTATATAGCCGCACATCATTTTTCCCTTCAAAATGGTATTTTAGTAATTTAAACACTCAAATTAATTTATCTCTCTTATTAAATATTAATTTTCTTAATTGTTAAATTTCTCTCTCTCTCTCATCTAATTTTTTTAAAATCAAACTTTTTAAAAATAAATTTTATTAAAGAAATTAAAAATCACATATTTTTATTATAATAGAAAATAAAAAAAATTATTTAATATGAAATTTTATAAAATATTAAATCTTTTCAAAACAAAACATTTTAAATCGGTCTTTTTAAAAAAATATACAAAAATGTGAAATTTTCAAAAAACAGACTTATTTAAACAACTAAAATAATCATAAACCAGAGTTTTTAATAAATAAAATTTTTAAAGAATAAGTTTTTATAAAAAAAACTTTTAAACAAATTTTTAAAAAATGAAACTATTTAGAAAGAGAGTTAAAAATAATAATATAACCATTTTATTTTCTTGAACTATTATATGTATATAACTTTTTATTTCTCTCTATTATTATTAATAATATTGAATACTAATAATATTACTCATATTATTTTCAAATTAAAAAATATAATTTAATAAATTTAAGACCTATTTTTTATTAAAAACACACTTTATAAAAATAAAAGTTTTATAAAATACAAAATACAACAAACTTTTTTTAAAAAATCATTTTTCTTAAAATAAAATATTTCAAAATCATAATCTTTATAAAATGAATGTTTAAGAAAAATAAATTATTATTTATTTACTTAAAGTTGATATTTATACGTAATTATAATCATATTTTATCTTCAAGCATGGTTTTATAATTTATAATTTTTATTACTAATTATTTTATATTTTATTTATTCAACCTGTGTAATACACGAATTACTAACCTAGTATATATATAAATAATGATTTTACGCAAATGCACGTGTGTAGAGTTGACGACTTTGTAATTAGAAAGTATCATAACCAAATTTATATATTTATACTAGAAACTGGACCGTGATTCGTACAATAAATTAGTTATTATATTATGGCCAATGATAATTGCACGCCCTGTCAGGTGATAAATAAACGCCCTTTGACTTTCTTCACGGCCCGTGAAGGGCCTTACGGGCCGTGAGGGCTTCGAAATTTAATTCTCACAACTGCATTTTATCACGGCCCGTGAAGGAACAAACGGCCCGTAAACGTCCGCACACACGGCCCGTTAACTACCTCAATAACGGCCCGTGAGATCCTTCACGGGCCGTAGTTGTCCTTCTGAGAATTTACTTTCCTCGTTTTGCGTGCACTTTTAAATTTTATAATTATGTGACGCGACGTATTATTCCTTGATTCGATTTAAGATTCTATATAAACCGTTATATATATGACTTGTTATATGGTTAGTGAGAAACGAAACAGTAAAAATGTCTTCTCGTGGAGGTAGGAGAAGACGTCAAAATGAGTCATTTTCAAACTCGCGAGATATTGTGGAAAGTATTCCCGATCCAATAGATAACCATAATTGGCAGAACGGGAGGAACTGGTCTCAGAATATTATTCACTTTATACGTAACGGTGACTCCCAAACATGTAGAGTGTATTACATGGGTCATTCCGATATTCCGTTACAATTTTGGCGTGAATTACTCGGAAACGTGTCTTTAGGTACAGAGGTATGATTTAAAGTTTTTTTATATATTTTATTTTATTTTAAAATTCTAACGATTAAAAAGTTGTTGTTTTATAGCATGTTCGGGCGTGGACAAATAGACTCACAATATGGAGATACGAAGAAATACGTAGAACCGAAGAGTTGTCGGGTAGTGATCGTTGGACGATTCTCCCATTTGAGTGGTTTAACTTAATATACTCGGGGTCCGTTAATGGTAACGAATTTGGAGACGGGAGTGACTGTCTATATCCCGCGTTATGGGAAGTTGATACGGTAATACTGTTTTCATGTTTTACAATAAAAATCATAAATTTATAACCGTGAATTAAATTGTTTTGTAGGTTTACGTACCAATGACTGATGACGAAGAAAATTGGTATCTTTTTAAGATTTCTATGGACTCACTACAAGTTCGTATATATTCTCCATACGAATGCCGACCAAATACGTGTGATGATTCATGGTGCATTCATCGTAATGCGCGAACGATTTTCGTACAATTCGAATCGTACTTTTTACATTTTCTGTCATGTATACAATATTGGCAGCACTCCGGACAAGAAGAAATCGAAGAACTGGTGGTATCGGGTGAAACCGTTTGGCCCCCTAACGCCGGTCATATTGGTCGAGATTCGGGAGTTGTAATTTGTATGTTATTGCGTAGGTTGGTTCAAAATAGATCTTTAGAGTGGCAAGAGGTTAGCTTACAGGATGCTTGCTTTAGATTCCGAAGATTTATGGCAGACGAACTGTATTCTAGACGTGTAATGTAGAACAGTAATAAAATATTTTATTAAAACATAAACGTTTATTAGTACATTCAAAAACGATAAACCGTTATTATCACACAAAAATAAAACACATAATTTTTAATCTTCTTGATCTTTATAAAAGATCCAAGCCGCAAAATGGTTGAAGGAAATTCCAAATTTCTCCCGATATCTTTCTTGAGTTCTTGTCATAATATCCGTATCATTCCATAACATATTTCGATTGTTGTAAACGTCTTTGTAGAGCTGGTGAAATGTCGTGACCTTCCTTCTCAAGTCAGACCACTTGTTGCTAAGTTCACGAGTGGTGCGATATTCTTCACGTTCGAGAATTTGATGAAAACGAGTTGAAACCCGGTTCCAAAATATTGAATTTGGCGGGATAGTACCTGAATTTTCGATACAAGATCTTACTAAAGTCACCTCCTCTTCATCCGTCCACGGATTTTGATCACTTGTAGCACTCATGTTTTGGGTATTGAGTAAATTTGTGTGAATTGTTTGTGTCAAGCGGCTGAATTTATAGACTTGAAAAAGTTTTGTACGGCCCGTGAGAGGCTTTACGGGCCGTGAGGGTGTCACCATACGGCCGTGTAGTGTCAACGGCCGGGTTTTAAAAAGTACAAAGCACCACGGCCCGTGAAAGAGGTAACGGGCCGTGTGGAAAATATGTTACGGGCCGTGAGGTCCGTCACGACCGTGAGGCCCGATAATATATAGGACCTCACGGCCCATTTGTTCTTTTACGCCCCCAAAACACACATACGATTTACTCCCGTCACGACCTCCGTATTTTCATCATTTTCATACCTCCGACTCCATACTACGGTACGTATTCAAATTCGTATTTTATTTTTGTGTATTTTTCGTTTAAATATATTAAAATTGTATTTTAAAAAATCTGAAATCTGAAATTTTTTGGGGGTTACGGGCCGTGAAGTGGCGTCACGGGCCGTAACCTTTTGAATTTTCAAAGGGTTACGGGCCGTGACGTTCCTTTACGGGCCGTAACCCTTTGAAACTTCAGTGGGTTACGGGCCGTGAGTGCGCTTCACGGGCCGTAACCCTTTTTTTTCTGGTGAATTTATTATTTTTTTTTTTTGCAGATCATGCCGCCCCGCAAACGTACACGTCCGGAGACTGAGCCCGAGGGTCAGGGTGACTTTCTGGACCCACACCCTGATCTTCGTTTTCCGAGGGAGACCCAGCCACGGCAAAAGCTGTGGAAGCTGATTGGACGTCCCCTGAAGGGGACACGCACCATCGACTGGGACGTGCTGGAGGAGGTCGGAGACATAGCACGTGCCCAGGATATCATCGGGCTGGACGGAGAGACGCCGTGGAGGCGGATGTTTGATTTGGGATCGAGGAGGGGCTACCGGGAGCTGACGTTGCAGTTTTTGTGTACGTTTCAGTTCACTCCCGCCTTTGAGGATCAGGACCCCCGCCAGCACATAGCGGTTCGATTTAGGCTGGGGACCACCGGTAGGTACGAGTTCACCCTCGCCCAGTGGGCGGTGACTCTTGGGTTTTACACCCAAGAGGAGACGGAGGATCCTCGTTTTATACTGACGAGGTCCAGTCGGAGCCGGCTCCTTTGGTCGGATGATGGCCGACCATTTCCGACCAGCCGTGGGAGGGCGCCATTAGGGCGACCTCTATTAGGGATCCTTTGCACCGGTATCTACACCGGTGCATTGCCGGCACCATTGCCGGCAGAGACCAGAGCATGGAGCAGGTGTCGCTCCTTGACTTATTTTTTTTGAGGGCCTTGCTTTCACCCAGACGGGTGAATCTAGCTCACTGCATGGACGCCTATTTTTTGAGCGTCATTCAGGGCAAGGTAAAAAATATTTCTACTAATTGTTAACAAATAAGTATTATCTATTATGCGATTCATAATTATGCCTATTGTTTGATTGTTTTGCAGATGGATAGCCCGATTGTTTGCGGCTCGTACATTACCGTCATTGCCTCGCGCTTAGGGTTGTTTACGGACGCCCTAATTGCGAGGCAGACTACAGACACGCCGCCTCGGATTTTGGGTCGACAGACCGTCATGGCCATGGGGATTGCCGCCAAATTTGGCGACGACCTCCGATGGTCCACTGATGGTGGTCGGACCGTCTGGCAGCCGGTGCCGGACGTTGGTGAGGAGGAGGAGCAGCCGGCGCCGCAGCAGCAGCCGCAGCCCCAGCCACACGCCGGACCACCCGTCCCACCGCCTGTTCCCAGGACCATCATTCGGCAGATTCCGCCGACGGGGGAGTTTATGGCGGAGGCACTACATATGTTGCGCCAGTCCCAGGCCTTGCTATTATGGACGGCGGATGCGTGCAGCATTTTGGCTGCTAGCCAGGGTATCGACCTCCCCCTCGGCCGGAGTTGCCTCCGTTTGTCAGACGACCTGCGGGTGATGACGAGGAGGCTGCTGGTGGTGGTGATGCGGAGGATGCTGGTGGTGGTGATGCTGGTGGTGGTCATGACGCATAGATAGTAGGATTTTATTGTTTTATTTACCTTTCATGTAAAAAATTTGTAAAATTATGTTTATATATTATGAGTTATTTTGGATGACGTTTAAATGTTTAATTATATGTTTACAATTGGTTGTGCTTGTGGAGGAAGTGGTTTGTACGAATAATATTAAATCAACCTTTTGGAGAATAAAATCAGTACTTGAACCTACTCGTCCCACATAAAGAAATATATAATCCTTCAGAAAATCCGACGCCAGGCTCTGCAATTATATAAACATACTTGAATCTCAGTCGGAAAAGTTGCACTGAAAAACATACTTGAATCTCAACATATATTATGCATCTCATATCATTAACATTCCTACACACCTTTTATGCTAACCAAATGCCCAGCTCATATAAACAAAATTCAAAGGTTGAAGAAAAATTCGATAATCTTCTTATTGCATTTTTCTTTGGAAAACGAAAGAATATATTACATGTTTACAATTCAACAACAATAAAGAATTGAATAAATAAAGAATTGAAAGAATTGATAAATGTGTAAACTATACTAAATCTACATGTTCAACCGGGTCTACGGGCCTTAGTTCAAGATATTTTTGAATTCGACTTCCGTATATAGCCTCCCAATCATTGGCGTTTTCTGTTTTGTACAAATGCCAATATTTGCTCGGAACAGGCATTGGATAGTCACCCACTAATCGAATTCTAATGAAATGGCAATCTTGAACATAAGCAATTGAAATTATATGATGTTCACTGATATCACGAGGAGATAACCAGAACGGGAAAAAAGTAGCGGAGTTGCCGATCGATATAAAAATTATAACCACTCGAAACCTGTTAGCAATAAGGATTGTAGCAGGTGGCACTGTCATCCAATTTTTGTGTGGAGCCGCACCTAACCCGTTCCAGTTTAATGATTCCCTTATTTCGTTTATATCAGGAAACATCGCAGCGTACCTATGTCTGTTTTCATCCAACTCAGATATAAGTTCCGTACGTATAAAACGCCAGTGATTTTCACCATATCCCAGTGCGAGTGCTATAGCACGAAAACCACAATTGCCGTCCGCTAAAACATCATCCGCACCTGAAATATACGGGAAAAAGAATGATGGAATCCAGCGGTTAAACCGGAAAAAATTGTTTTTATCTTCGTCGCCCGGGATATATGAAAACTTGGAACTCTGTTGAGATAATCCATCTTTGGCTCTTGATTTTGAAGACATGGATTGACTGCGCTGCAAAGGCCCTTGTTTTGACTTCACCACCGAACTTGAATATGTTGGCGGACCTTCAAAATTTTCTCTCGGTTGAACATATGAACTATGTCTGGGGGCGTCTAATATTGTTTCTTTTTGCTTATCTTTTTTTGGACGACCCCGTGTATTTGTTTGGACTTTAGGAGGTTTTTTATCCGTTTTTGAAGGAGTAACGAAAGATTTGAAAATATTAATCAAAGATCTTTTCACGCTTTCGGGTTGGACAAGTAAATGTTTTGTCACCATCTCCATCTCTTTATGTACATCTACTTGAACCTCCCGTACAATATACGCGGGTGAAAAATCTAGCTTCCTCCAAAAAACATCAATGGCATCGAGCGGGATACATTGACCTATAAAATAATATATTAAATAAAATATAATAAAAGTTTTCATGAAAAAATAAAAAACGTAAAAGAACATTCACCTGTTTGAAAGTAATTGTTTAATTTACAAGCACACGGAAGACCAAAGCTGGTAAAAAGATGGCAGCCACATGATTCTTTGGATATAATTAGATGATGTATCCTGTTAATCTCACCGACTAACATATCCAAAGCCGCAATAGAAACGTTACCTCGCAGCAATTTAAGCACTTCATGATTATGCTGCACCATAAGCATGATTTTGCTTTTGGTAAAACTTTCTTTTATAGCAATTTCTGGGTAGCTAAGATATTATTAATGAAAGGAATAAATCTATCCAGGGTGCTATTGGTTGCTTTCAGGTAACTTTTCAACAACGAATGTTGGCTCTCAACTCGGTTCGTTGTGTGCTGACCGAAGTTATAACTTCTATTTATCCACGCCGACACAAATCTCTCTTTGTAGGGGTCCAACCAGTTATTTTTTAGGTACATCAGCACTCCTATTAAAAAAAATGCACTTATTTTTATATAAATATACATATATTTTTAAGAATAACACTAGAAAACTTACTTGAATGGTTGGACACCAATCTGCGATAAAGCCGGTCGTAATTATAAGCGTATATGTCCTCCGTTTCAGAGTTAATAAGTACCGACCACACATGCTGAAAAGCACCCCACTCTTCATTTGAAAAACTCGCCTTACAATGTTTAGCAATATTTTCCGAAATATGCCATCTGCAAAGTAATCGAACAGCACTCGGAAAAACTTCTTCTGACGCATTCATCAGAGCGAGGTCTCGGTCGGTTAGTATAACACGGGGCTCCATACACTTATCTTCCAGCGTTGCTTTTAGTTGCTCTAACACCCATCTGAAGTTGGCTTCACGCTCATAATCAATGAATGCGTGAGCAACAGAAAAAGATTTCAGGGTGGATGTCACACCAACCATTTGAACAAAAGGCATTTTATACAAGTTAGTTTTGTATGTTGTGTCAATCATCAGCACGTGTGGGTAAGCACGCCATAATGTGTGAGAAGTGGGATGTATAAAAAAAACCCTGTCGACGGTATTTGTCGGTTCCTCAATGTGAGGGGTGTAAATATATTGATGTTGTTGTAGTATAGAAAAAAAAACCTGCATTGGGGTTTCACCAATTCTGGTGGACTTTTTTATTTTTGCCCGAGCATTATATACGGTTCGTAACCCAGACACGTTATTGGGATTTTGTTCCCTCAACGTGCCTAGAATGTTTCGAGGGTCAATATTTTGCTCGGTCAGATTCCTTACAGTAGAAAGCTCATTTTCGGTGAGCCTCATTGCGTATGCATGTCCTTCCAGGTGTTCAGCAGGTTCATGGTTATGAGTATCATCCACAACAACTATAATCCACCCATCTCTCTGCATCTGGTACTTACCCTGCAATTCAAATTGACAGTTTGTTTTTTTCGTGCCACTTTTTCTTAGAGTGGATGCTCCCTTATATACACCACCCCGATCGCATTTCAACCAAATTTTAACCACCAAACCATTCGAATTTCTTTTTGAACGTTTGGTGACAATAACGAACCCATTATCTCGCCCCACTTTAGTTGCCCAATCAACTAATTCTTCACGAGATGAGAAAACCTAATCAATTTAATATTTTTAGTTAGGTATTACTAAATGATAGTAAAATGAAAGTAAAATTAAATATGATATATCTTATAACCTGATTCGTGTCGTATAAACCCTTTTTACCGGAACCAGAACCGTCATTATCCCCGCTGCTATCGCCACCGTTATCACCCCCGTCATCGCCGCCGTCATTCCCGCCGTAATTGGACGCGAACTGTCCTGGATAGTTTGAAGCAGCCTCTTCGTAATAACCGTAACCCTCCTGAGGGTAATAGTTATATTCCGAACCAAATAAATAGTTGCTATCCCAGAAAGACATCGTAACGTTAGATATTAACGTTTATATAGTACTTGAAATGGAATATTGCGTTTATGTAGTAGTTGAAATGAAATAAATTTATATCGTTGAATTGTGAAATGAATTTATAAACTAACGTTTATATAGTAGTTGAAATGGAATATTGCATCTCGTCACATAATTAACACGAATATCGAGGAATATTACGTCATATCAAATAATGTAATAAATACAAATTTACACGACTATCGAGGAATATTACGTCATATCAAATAACGTAATAAATACAAAATTACACGAAAAACGAGGAATAATATATCTCGTCAAATTATTAAAAGTGAAACTAGGACCCGTAAGCAAGTTCACGGCCCGTAAGACGAATTCCATACGGGCCGTGAAGAAATTCACGGGCCGTAAATAAACACGACCGTGATCGTATTCACGGGCCGTTACGTTTTTGAATTACGTTTCTGAATGACCGATTTGACTTGCGACAGACCATACGGCCCGTGAAGGGCCTTACGGGCCGTAAAGAGGGCGTCCAGATATCCTGGAGGGCGTCTCTTTAGTAGGCCCCTTATATTATACTTCAAATTATACATCTATCATCCTATCAATTGTCTATATCAGAATAGCAATAATTGAATTAATCATTGTTCTTTTCTAAAAAAATATAATACTTTGATACTATAAATATTTATAGCATTAAACTTTTAGGATTTCAATACCCCTGTACCCTATACGTCGCGTACGGGTCCATACGCGGCGTATAGGGTACATTCTTGATTTAACGTTTTATACCCTATACGCCGCGTATGGAGCCATACGCGGCGTATAGGGTACATTGTTGATTTAACGTTTTATACCCTATACTCGGCGTATAGGACTATACGCAGCGTATAGGGTTTGACATTTTATACCCATACGTGACTTATGACCCATACGTGGAGGAGCTATACGCCGCGTATGGCCCCATACGTGACGTATAGCTTATATATTTATTTTTTTTCAATTTTTTGAGTTTTAATATACGTGGTCGCATGAGCACTATACGTGGTCGCATGAGCACTATACGTGGTCGCATGAGCACTATACGTGGTCGCATGAGCACTATACGTGGTCGCATGAGCACTGTACGTGGAGGAGCTATACGCTGCGTATGGGTCTATACGCGGCATATAGCTTATATATATATATATTTTAATTTTTTTGAGTTATATATATATATGTATGTATGTCTGTATGTATGTATGTATGTATGTATGTATGTATGTATGTATGTATGTATGTATGTATGTATGTATGTATGTATGTATGTATGTATGTATGTATGTATGTATGTATGTATGTATGTGTGTATGTATGTATGTATATGTGTATGTATGTATGTATGTATGTATGTATGTATGTATGTATGTATGTGTGTGTGTGTGTATGTATGTATGTATGTGTGTATGTATGTATGTATGTATGTATGTATGCGTGTATGTATGCGTGTATGTATGCGTGTATGTATGCGTGTATGTATGCGTGTATGTATGCGTGTATGTATGCGTGTATGTATGCGTGTATGTATGTGTGTCTGTATGTATGTATGTATGTATGTATGTATGTATGTATGTATGTATGTATGTATGTCTGTATGTATGTATGTCTGTATGTATGTCTGTATGTATGTATGTCTGTGTGTATGTATATGTGTATGTATGTATGTCTGTGTGTATGTATGTCTGTGTGTATGTATGTATGTATGTATGTCTGTATGTATGTATGTCTGTATGTATGTATGTCTGTATGTATGTATGTATGTATGTATGTATGTCTGTATGTATGTATGTATGTATGTATGTCTGTATGTCTGTATGTATGTATGTATGTATGTATGTATGTATGTATGTATGTATGTATGTATGTATGTATGTATGTATGTATGTATGTATGTATGTATGTGTGTCTGTATGTAGGTCTGTATGTCTGTATGTATGTATGTATATATTTACAAAGATAAACATAAACTGATAATAAACATAAAAGATAAACATAAACTAATAATATATTTACAAAGTTTTTAAATTACATAACAAAAATAAAAATTACAGTGCAAAACTACGGGGAGTCAGGGTAATCTCGAGGCGGTGGCAACGGCGGAGGATCAGTACCAGAACGCCGCGCAATCTCTGACTGAACCTGCCACTCCATCAGATCCTCAACGCGATCAAGCCGTCGACTCTGCTGCCGTAAGCTCCTAGACATATCCTGCAACAATGTCTCCACACGTGCAGGCAGCCTCACCTCTCTATAAATATGTCGCGGGAACTGAGGCTGAGGAGGCGGCTGATGTGGCTGAGGAGGCGGCTGATCATGTGGCTGCTCGTCGGGTGGTGGCTGATCATGCGGCTGCCCGTGCTGCTGCAGTGGATCGACAATGCCGAGCTGCTGAACTGGTGCCGGCTGCCAGATCTCCCCGGGTCGAAGAGAGAATCGTATGCCAACCGGAAACTGGCGTATAATACGCATGCCGAATAGCGTACGACGATCTAATCTCACCGGCTCGATCGGCGGAGACACGTCACCAAGATGCCGAGGAAGATAACCTAAAGATCGGGCAATCAACGTGATGTACGCGCCGCCGTACACCGCTCCTCGCTCCTAGCGATGATAATACGACGCAAAATACTCCGCCAAACATCTCGCCAGGTTACACCTGGTCCCCGTAATCAAACAGTATAAGTAAAATAAGTCGGGAATGGTACACCACTCCCGACTCTTGCCACGTCCCGTGATGGACGTGGCGATCATGCGATGCAGATAACGGATGAGAGGATCTCGAATGCCGGTGACCCTGCCCTTAGTCCTCTGAAACGGACCTCCGGCAATCTGAGGCCACCACTCTCTCAATGTGCCCTCCTCCATCTCAGTAATACCCTCAGTGAACAGAGGGGTAACAGTCTCCGGCTCATAATAAAGCCCCGAGACAACTTCAAACTGCTCAATGGACATCTGATGTGCATGTCCACAAAGCGTAAAAGAAATCTCCGAGCGCTCATCGTCCTCCTCCATCTCATCTGGACGAATATATGTAAATGTGGATAAAAACTCCACTACCAGCTCACGGTGGGACGGTAAGAATTGTCACACCCCGACCGACGGCGGAATCATCGGAGCGGACGAGGGAATGATGGATTGTTCATAACACATGGTTGTCTAATAGTGGAAATAATATTACAATCAGATTACAAGATAAAATAAGTTCAACATACACAAATACAACAATCGAAACCACAAATAATAATCGTCTTTTATTTTAACTAGGTCCGTGTCTTAGATAAGCACGTAGAAGTCCACTATCTTGCTTAACCTGAAATCATGTGAGAAAATAAAGTCAGCTAACGAATTAGCTGGTGAGTAATCACAGTTTTGAATATACATATAGATTGATTGATTGATCCATCGATAGTAATTCAATTCACAAGGTAATATTAAGACTTATATGGCAACCGCGAAGCATATAGATAAACCGACACAATATAAACCCCTTGACTTGACACTTGCATATAATAGACTCCACACAACACCATAGATTGACTAATTGTCTCTGGTATAATCACCACTCGTAAGCCATGTGGGGTGGGTTATCCAAACCAGTAGATCTACCATTGATACCAGGATTGATTGATTGAATTAGGGTTTTACTGTCGTCCAGTTTATCACAGTATGTTCACGTAATTGCAAGTAATAACATAACCTGTCTTGAATTGAATTGAAAATGAAATAACAATAGAATATCATGATAGAATGTATTGTATCACATGATTTCCCCCAAATAGGAAATGATATAAAAAGGGGATATGAATACTCACCTGGTTGATGTGATTTGAATTTGGACGTGATGGATTAGACACCTACAATTTCTTATGATTAACCTAAGGAACGGTGTCTCGAGTTAGAATAATAATGATTTGGGAATTTGGGAATGTATTAAGATTTCCATTGGGCCTTGAATGGTAGTTTAAATTGGTTGATTTTATTTGGTTTGAATGTCTTGAAATAAACGAATTTATTGAAAGTGAGTATGTCTAGAATTTAATAGAAGTTTATGCATATAAGTTATACATATTTACAATTTATTAATAAATATGTATATGTATAATTATATACATTATATATAATCATGTAATTATATATAATTATATGTATAACTATATACATAATTATATGTATATAAATTTATACATAAGTAGGCATAACTATATATTGTATGTTAATTATATACATGAGTTATAAATTGTATACGATTATATAAAATTATATACATGTAATTTAATCAAATAAAAATTGTTTTGATAACTGGATAATATATACCTATGTATATATATTGGATTCAATCTATTTATTGTATAATTATATATTATACACTGATTATAATTTGGTAGAAAATATAATTAGTTATTTTATTTATTTAAATTAATTAAAAGTAAATGAATAAAATATAAAAATAAATTTCAGAAAGTAGTTAAGTGGTTTTAAAAATTTGTTATGTTTGTAAAAGTGTTTTTATGATTTTTAGAATTTTTTCTGGATTTTTTTAAAGGCTTAAAAGGCCTAAAAAAAATAATGTAGGTGCCCGGGGTCGAACCCGGGACCTTCTGTTTGAGGGGGAAGCATGGAACCGGTGAACCAAAGGCCTAAGCCGCGGTTATGATCCGGTTTAAATTCCTTTAAACCAATAATACCAAACCCCAAACCTAATTCGAGCCCTAGATCGATCAAAGCTCAAATTGAGCATGAGTTCGACTTAGATAGCTTCGGGAATCATGGGGCTTTTGTTCCCCATGATGTATCGAGTGTGTATGTGTGTGTAATTTACCTGTACGATGTTCGATTGAGGTTGAACTCTTCAAGAACAGGTCGCGGCTCGTGGGGTAATCGGTTGATGCTCAAAACACCACGATAATCAAATTAAACTTAGGGGAACCTTCTAATGATGATCTAGATGGAAACCCCTATGTTAATTTCAATTAAAATCGAGTGGAAGTTGGTTAGAATTGGAGTTGCAGGTCGCGATGTAGGTGACGAGTGATTTCGGTGTTTGTGTTTGTTTTTGGTAAAATTGGCACTCGAGTTCGATTAGGTGTGTATAAATGACCGTTTTGGTAGCTTTTAATTTGTTTATTGTGGTTGTTTGAGTGCATTATCAAGCTGTAACGAATCCGAGAATAAAGTGAAGAATTTAACCGTTTGTTTGACTAATTCAACACGTTTTTGTGTTGGAATTCAATCCAAATTGGATCCAAGAAACTTTCGGTGTGATTGTGGGGTTCAAATTGGAATAATTTGACTGATTTTGGTCGAGGATTTTGTGGTTTCGATGTGAAGCTTCGGATTCGATTTTTACCGACGATTAATGGTGTTTAATAGGTGCCTTAGGTTCGAAACTCACCCACGAATGCATTGGGACCGGTTTTGTGGCTTGAAATGGTGTATTTTTACCATTTTGGCTTCGCCGGAGTTTCGGCCGGAGTCTCGCCGGAGACTCGCCGGAAAAACGGGGTCGACGGGGGAATGGGTTGGGTTTGAATAATTTACACTTTCGGCCCCTGTGGTTTTAAGTTTATTATTTTATGTCTAAAACTTTGGTTTTTAGTTTCATAAATTACAAAACACCCCCCTGCACTTGATTTATAAAAAATATATTTTTATAAACAATTGTTATTATTATTATTATTATCATATTGTTATTATTATTATCATTATTATTATTATTATTATTATTATTATTATTATTATTATTGTAATTATTGGCATCAACATCGACGTTTTAAATAAAATTAACTAAAATACGCGATATTACAGTCTCCCCTGCTTTAGGAAATTTCGTCCCGAAATTTAAATCACGAGGAGGCTGAAACGAAAAGATGAGGGTACTTGGTTTTCATTTGATCCTCGCGTTCCCAGGTGTACTCTGGCCCACGTTTAGACTCCCAACGAACTTTGACAATGGGTATCCGACTGCGTTTGAGTTGTTTAACTTCCCGATCCATAATTTCCACAGGTTTCTCAATAAAGTGCATAGATTCATCAATCTGAACTTCATCGAGTGGAATGTGGAGATTTTCATCGGCAAGACATTTCTTGAGGTTTGACACATGAAACGTCGGATGTATATTGCTAAGTTCCTGGGGTAATTCAAGCTTGTAGGCCACTTTCCCAATTCGCTCGAGCACTTTGAATGGACCCACGTAACGAGGTGCTAGCTTCCCTTTCTTTCCAAAGCGAATCACTCCCTTCCAAGGTGACACCTTAAGAAGTACGAGATCACCGACATTGTATTCCATGGGCTTACGTCTTTTGTCAGCATAATGCTTTTGACGATTTCTAGCAGCGACCAAGTTATCACGGATCTTATGAATTTTGTCGGTTGTTTCTTGTATCAATTCCGGACCAGCAATCTGTGATTCACCAACTTCAGACCAACAGATGGGAGATCGACACTTTCGACCATACAAGGCCTCAAATGGTGCCATCTGGATGCTGGTGTGGTAACTGTTATTGTAAGAGAATTCGATCAATGGAAGATGAGAATCTCACGATCCACTGAAATCAATGACACAAGCCCGGAGCATATCCTCGAGGGTTTGTATCATTCTTTCAGTCTGACCGTCGGTTTGCGGGTGATAGGCTGTGCTAAGATTTAGTTGAGTCCCGAGAGCTGATTGGAGACTTTTCCAGAAACGAGAGATAAAACGACCATCGCGATCAGAAATAATATCTAAAGGTACACCATGCCGACTGACTATTTCATTAATGTAAATACGAGCCAATTTCTCGACTTGATAATCTTCCCGAATTGGAATGAAATGAGCCGACTTAGTCAATCGATCAATGATAACCCAGATACTATCGTGACCACTAGCGGTACGAGGCAGCTTGGTGATGAAATCCATGGATATGCTTTCCCATTTCCATAATGGAACCTCGGGTTGTACGAGTAATCCAGAGGGACGTTGATGCTCGGCTTTGACTTTGGAACATGTGAGGCATTTAGATACATATAAGGCTATATCCTTCTTCATGCCGGGCCACCAATATTGGTTTCGAAGATTCATGAACATCTTATCTGCTCCCGGATGAATAGAATAACGAGCCTTATGAGCCTCATCCATGATGGTTGTTCGAAGATTATCGCGATTCGGAATCCAAAGTCGATTTAGAAAATACAGTAGTCCGTCCGACTTGGTTTCCAATTGGAGTTCAGCACCGCATGACATTTCCTCATACATGTTGCCCTCGGTGACTGATTCGTGTTGAGCTTTGAGTATACGGGTCACAAGGTCGGTTTGAATGGTAACACTTTGAAGCATAACTTGGCCCTTACGACTTAATGCATCGGCTACGACATTAGCTTTACCAGGGTGGTAACGAATCTCACAGTCGTAGTCATTGAGTAGTTCGACCCATCGTCGTTGCATCATGTTAAGCTCCTTTTGGTTGAAGATGTACTGGAGACTCTTATGATCGGTGAATACAACACATTTAGTGCCATAGAGATAGTGTCTCCAGATTTTGAGTGCGAATACGACAGCACCCAATTCAAGATCGTGCGTCGTATAATTTTTCTCATAAACCTTCAATTGTCTTGAAGCATAAGCGATAACTTTGCCTCGCTGCATGAGAACGCAACCTAGACCTTGTTTTGAAGCGTCACAATAGACACCGAAATCGTCGTTTCCATCAGGAAGTGTTAAAATCGGCGCTTCACACAACTTTTGCTTGAGGGTTTGAAACGCTTTTTCTTGATCAGGCCCCCAAGAAAAAGGCTTATCCTTATGGGTCAAAGCAGTGAGTGGCACAGCAATCTTCGAGAAATTAGGAATAAAACGTCGATAATATCCGGCTAAACCAAGGAAGGAACGAATCTCTGTAGGAGTTTTAAGTTCTCCCCATTTCTTTATTGCCTCGATCTTTGCTGGATCAACGTGAATTCCCTTGCTGTTTACTATGTGACCCAGAAATTGAACCTCATTAAGCCAGAATTCACATTTTGAGAATTTGGCGTAGAGTTTCTCTTTCTTCAGAAGTTCGAGTATTAGACGAAGGTGATTCTCGTGATCGGATTTTGATTTGGAGTATATCAAGATGTCGTCGATGAATACGATCACGAATTTGTCTAGGTATGGCCGACACACGCGATTAATTAAATCCATGAATACTGCCGGTGCGTTGGTTAACCCGAATAGCATCACTGTAAACTCGTAATGGCCATATCTCGTTCGGAAAGCGGTTTTTGGAATATCATCATCATGCACACGAAGTTGGTGATAACCAGAACGAAGATCAATCTTTGAGAAGTGAGTGGCTCCTTGAAGCTGATCAAATAGATCGTCGATTCTGGGTAACGGGTAACGGTTCTTGATTGTGAGTTTGTTGAGTTCCCGATAGTCAATACACATACGGAATGAGCCATCCTTTTTCTTCACGAATAAGACTGGAGCTCCCCATGGTGACGAGCTCGGGCGAATGAAACCTTTGTCTGACAGTTCTTGCAATTGGCTAGCAAGTTCTTGCATCTCAGATGGCGCAAGTCGATAAGGAGATTTTGCCACGGGAGTTGCACCGGGTACAAGGTCGATTCGGAATTCAACTTGACGAACGGGAGGAAGACCGGTTAAATCTTCGGGAAAGACTTCAGGAAACTCTCGAACAACCGGAATGTCTTCAATCTTCTTAGGTTTCTCATCTGCCTTCACGATATGAGCTAAGAAAGCCACGTAATGCTTGCGGAGGTACTTTTGAGCTTTGGTACAAGACATGAGTTTAAGCCCCTTGTAAGGTTTTTCCCCGTAGATTTGTAGTATGCTTCCAGTCGGGAGAGGAATACGAATAGTCTTTTCATGACAAATCACTTCGGCATGATTCTTTGATAACCAGTCCATGCCTACTATAACATCGAAACTACCCAGTTGCATGGGTATAAGATTTATAGGGAAATCATGCTCGCTTAGATTCAAAGTACAGTCGGGAATAACAGAATTAATTGTAATGGGTTTTCCGTCAGCTATCTCTACCGTAAAGGGGTTATCTAGCTTGGTTCGGGCACTAGCAAGTAATGGCTCAAAGTCTAATGATACAAAGCTTTTATCTGCACCAGTGTCAAAAAGAATCGAAGCGTATTGATTATTAATTTGGAACATACCGTTCACCACGTCGTTGCTAACTTGGGCTTGTTGGGCATTGATGTTGAATGCTCGACCTTGTGCTGCAGGGACGGCCTTGAGAAGCTTCGGACATTGGTTGCGGAAATGGTTAGGATCTCCGCATTGGTAGCAAGCTCTTGCGTGTGTGATTGTTGGGGTATGCTGAACAGTTGGTGTGGTAACTGGAACCCTTGCAGTATTCTTGCACACGTTGAATGTATGGCCGAAACGACCACAATTTGTGCATTGGCGACACTGAACGTTAGCAGGATGGTGATACTTGCAGTGGTCACATTGCGGAAAGGGTCCAGCGTATGGCTTTTTCATAGGGGGTTGGTTGTTGACTACTGGTTCACGAGTTGGAGGGACTTGATTAATTGGCACAGTAGGGGTAATCATAGCAAAGTTTTGGGATTTAGCCTTCCTCTTCTTGTTTTGAGAAGATTCAGGTTTTTCCTCCTTAGGGGTTTCAGCTGAGGGTTTCCCGGTCACCTTCTTAGCACCTTTCCTAGTCAGGGTTCCAGCCTTGACATGATTGTCAGTTAGCTGAGCAGCTAACCGGATGGTATCTTCCAAGGTTGCAGGATTCCTACCCCACACCGTGTCTTGAATTTGCATGGGTAGACCACCGATGTATTTCTCGATAGCCCGAGTTAAAGGAGTAACCAGATGAGGAACAAGTAAACTCAGTTCATGAAATCGGTTGATATAAGCTAGATTTTCTCCACTTTCTTGAGTTAAGTCCCAAAACTCAGCTTCCAATTTCTTAATTTCATTTCTCGGACAGAATTCCCGAGTCATGAGCTCCTTAACTTCATCCCGTGTCAATGCTAATGCTGCATCAGTTCCACGGGTTCGTTTCTCACCGTTCCACCAAGTGAGTGCTCTCTTTTGAAGAACACTTGTAGCATAACGAACCTTGAGATTCTCGGGGCACTCACTATTAAGGAAAGTGTTCTCGATACTCTCAAACCACTGTAAAAGACCAGTGGCACCTTCGGTCCCGCTAAACTTAGTGGGATTGCAAGAGTTGAAATGCTTGTAAGTACAAGCTCGTGGAGGGTTTGGTGCAGTTGGGTTTTGTACGGCTTGGTTTTGAACGGTGTTGTTGCCTTGGTTCAAATGGGTAAGCAGTGTTGGGATAACCGCAGCAACTTCACGTGCCACTATAGCAGCAATCTTGCGGCCAGAGCTTCTAGATCGGGAGCGGTTTTGACGAGAAGACATGCTGTATAATAAGGAAAGAAGAAACCTCTATGAGAAACGGGTAATTGGTTTTTAAAACTTTTCAAAATAATAGAATCGTTAATGAGATTGTTTAGAATAACAATGAGAGGTTAGGAGTGTAAACGTTCGGTTCGCAAACCAAAACGAATACGGTGACTTATCAAAGTATTTGTGTCCACCACAACCTTAATGAGGACATGCGTACCTATAAGCGAATACTCATCTCGAGGGTTCCCAGGTAAGGTAATCAAGTTGTATGAATACCTTGCCTAGACAGAACACCTTAAGATACAGGTATTCCACTCTTCCAGCATTGCATGTTCTCGGTCATGTGACACGGACTTTGACGGGATTTGAAAAACATGAATAACAATCGAGTTTTGGAGTTTAAAATCACTTGAATTAGGCACACAATGTCTTAGAATATGAGTTAAGATTCGTGTGTATATTGATAGATTCAAAGTATAAGAAGAATCACATAAGCAGATAATCACATAATCAAGTATAAACATGTAAGGCACATAAAATCCTGTCTAAGCATATAAAATACATGAGAGGACTCATGTGTAAAGGTACTTAGTTATAGTCTAGGTCATTCCATTTCTAATAACCTAATTCCCTATAACCATGGCTCTGATACCAATCTGTCACACCCCGACCGACGGCGGAATCATCGGTGCGGACGAGGGAATGATGGATTGTTCATAACACATGGTTGTCTAATAGTGGAAATAATATTACAATCAGATTACAAGATAAAATAAGTTCAACATACACAAATACAACAATCGAAACCACAAATAATAATCGTCTTTTATTTTAACTAGGTCCGTGTCTTAGATAAGCACGTAGAAGTCCACTATCTTGCTTAACCTGAAATCATGTGAGAAAATAAAGTCAGCTAACGAATTAGCTGGTGAGTAATCACAGTTTTGAATATACATATAGATTGATTGATTGATCCATCGATAGTAATTCAATTCACAAGGTAATATTAAGACTTATATGGCAACCGCGAAGCATATAGATAAACCGACACAATATAAACCCCTTGACTTGACACTTGCATATAATAGACTCCACACAACACCATAGATTGACTAATTGTCTCTGGTATAATCACCACTCGTAAGCCATGTGGGGTGGATTATCCAAACCAGTAGATCTACCATTGATACCAGGATTGATTGATTGAATTAGGGTTTTACTGTCGTCCAGTTTATCACAGTATGTTCACGTAATTGCAAGTAATAACATAACCTGTCTTGAATTGAATTGAAAATTAAATAACAATAGAATATCATGATAGAATGTATTGTATCACATGATTTCCCCCAAATAGGAAATGATATAAAAAGGGGATATGAATACTCACCTGGTTGATGTGATTTGAATTTGGACGTGATGGATTAGACACCTACAATTTCCTTATGATTAACCTAAGGAACGGTGTCTCGAGTTAGAATAATAATGATTTGGGAATTTGGGAATGTATTAAGATTTCCATTGGGCCTTGAATGGTAGTTTAAATTGGTTGATTTTATTTGGTTTGAATGTCTTGAAATAAACGAATTTATTGAAAGTGAGTATGTCTAGAATTTAATAGAAGTTTATGCATATAAGTTATACATATTTACAATTTATTAATAAATTGTATATGTATAATTATATACATTATATATAATCATGTAATTATATATAATTATATGTATAACTATATACATAATTATATGTATATAAATTTATACATAAGTAGGCATAACTATATATTGTATGTTAATTATATACATGAGTTATAAATTGTATACGATTATATAAAATTATATACATGTAATTTAATCAAATAAAAATTGTTTTGATAACTGGATAATATATACCTATGTATATATATTGGATTCAATCTATTTATTGTATAATTATATATTATACACTGATTATAATTTGGTAGAAAATATAATTAGTTATTTTATTTATTTAAATCAATTAAAAGTAAATGAATAAAATATAAAAATAAATTTCAGAAAGTAGTTAAGTGGTTTTAAAAAATTTTTATGTTTGTAAAAGTGTTTTTATGATTTTTAGAATTTTTTCTGGATTTTTTTAAAGGCTTAAAAGGCCTAAAAAAATAATGTAGGTGCCCGGGGTCGAACCCGGGACCTTCTGTTTGAGGGGGAAGCATGGAACCGGTGAACCAAAGGCCTAAGCCGCGGTTATGATCCGGTTTAAATTCCTTTAAACCAATAATACCAAACCCCAAACCCAATTCGAGCCCTAGATCGATCAAAGCTCAAATTGAGCATGAATTCGACTTAGATAGCTTCGGGAATCATGGGGCTTTTGTTCCCCATGATGTATCGAGTGTGTATGTGTGTGTAATTTACCTGTACGATGTTCGATTGAGGTTGAACTCTTCAAGAACAGGTCGCGGCTCGTGGGGTAATCGGTTGATGCTCAAAACACCACGATAATCAAATTAAACTTAGGGGAACCTTCTAATGATGATCTAGATGGAAACCCCTATGTTAATTTCAATTAAAATCGAGTGGAAGTTGGTTAGAATTGGAGTTGCAGGTCGCGATGTAGGTGACGAGTGATTTCGGTGTTTGTGTTTGTTTTTGGTAAAATTGGCACTCGAGTTCGATTAGGTGTGTATAAATGACCGTTTTGGTAGCTTTTAATTTGTTGAGTAAATTGTCATTTTCATCCCTGTGGTTTGATTAAAATTGCCACTTTTATCCAATAGTTTATTTTTTCGCATCTGGGTCCCTGTGGTTTACAAATCTTGTCATATTCATCCAGTTCGTTAACTCCATCCAACATTCTCCGTTAAGTGAAGGGTATATTGGTCATTTTACATATATGTTTTTATTTTCTATTTTTTTAAACCACATTTAATATATCCCCTTTAAATAAATTGTTATTTTAGTCCCTGTGGTTTGGACATGTTTGCCAATTCAGTCCTAAAATCCCACCACTTTGGCATAAAACACCATATCACCACCACTCGTGATGGAACCACCATGTAGATGTAGGGTACAAATAACCCACACAAGACCGGGTACCCGAACCCGAAAGCCCGGCCCATGTGGGCGGAACGGGTAAGTTAGCAGGACATGTGCCCCACATTTAATTACATCGGAATCACCCCAATCATAGCCGATAATTCAGTAACGGTCGGAGAATATAAAAGGTAATGGATTTGTCGAGGAATAATCCGTGTAAATCAGCACACGATTGCAGCAGGCAAACACTATAAATACCAGGTAAGGAGGATCGAGATCCTCACAAAAGAATACACATAAAAGCTCCCCCTTAATTATCCCTATCACATATTTCCATTCAACCAATACTTACTCTCACGCCGGAGGGTCGTTCCAGGGATATTTCCCCCTTGGAACGCCTTAACTGGTGTTGTTTCATTGTGCGTAGGTGTGAAGCTTCAGAGAGCATCGGTAAATCGAAGTTCAACAAGACCGGAACCATCTAGAGTTGGACCTCGTATTTACACACCACACCACCACCACGTCGCAAAACCACCACACTCCATCATAACCACCAAATCATCACCACCACCCTATCATAAAACCACCAACACCACACCAGACGGGCACCACCACCACACATTAGATCTCCACCACCACACATTAGATCTCCGCCATCACACACTAGATCACTACCACCATGTAGACCCTAGAAACAAACCGTTAATCTCGAACTTATAACAAACCCCTTTGAAAACGTATATGGAACCCTTGAAAATGAGTATTGTAGAGGTATTAGTAGGGTTTGATATGCATTTTCGAAGTAGTATGTTGCAAGTCCAATATTGATTGTCGATTTTAAGGGTTTACATGGTAGCGACAATCCAATGTGCGTGGTGGTGGGCGCTCTGGTGTGGTGTTGGTGGCTTTGTGATGGGGCGGTGGTGGTGGTTCGGTGGTTCTTGTGACGGGTAGTGGTGTGGTGGTTATTTTTGGACTAAATTGGCAAATACGCTCAAACCACATGGACTAAAATAGCAATGTATTTAAAGAGTATATATTAAATCAGGTTTAAAAAAAAAAAAATAAAAACATATATGTAAAATGACCAATATACCCCTCATTTAACGGAAATTGTGGATGGAGTTAACGGACTGGATGAATATGACAAAATTTGTAAACCGCAGGGACCCAGATGCGAAAAAAAACAAACTATTGGATTAAAGTGGCAAATTTCACTAAACCACAGGGATGAAAATGACAATTTACTCTAATTTGTTTATTGTGGTTGTTTGAGTGCATTATCAAGCTGTAACGAATCCGAGAATAAAGTGAAGAATTTAACCGTTTGTTTGACTAATTCAACACGTTTTTGTGTTGGAAATCAATCCAAATTGGATCCAAGAAACTTTCGGTGTGATTGTGGGGTTCAAATTGGAATAATTTGACTGATTTTGGTCGAGGATTTTGTGGTTTCGATGTGAAGCTTCGGATTCG